>LPNX011097103.1:10163-29411 GCA_001517045.1 Pseudotsuga menziesii | reverse complement strand
AAAGTAAATAGCATTAACTAAACAGTATTTAACGATTGTGTTAACATACAATTATGCTAATTAAAAGTTTTTAAATTTTTTGAAAATTTGGGGTTTTGACACAATATTACTGTTAGTATTTTGTGATCAATTAGTACATTTATTCACAGCGTTGTTAGTGACTCATGTACTAACAAGCTTTTAATAGAGTTTATTTTATTAAAATCTTTATCTATTTCTGCAAATGATTACATAGTAAATTCGATAATACAGATGTTAATTTGTTAATGTGTTGATTTATTTTTTTAGAAAATTAGAAACTCAATTTTATAGATTCCTATAACTTGTGAGAAAAAGGGGCATCCTAGAGAGAAAGACATGAAGCTGTAGATTCCTAGGTAATAAGCTGGCCCTCTTAAATGGATAGGTTGTTTGCGAGTGTTGTTGGAGCAATGTTGGGGAATGGTGGGACTTGAATGGTGACTTGGAAATGGAATTAGAGAGTAGGAGGTTGTATTGGAAACTAGAGAAAAATATTCAGAAACAGGCGATACAGATTGGTCGTGTTAGAGAGGTTTTAATGGAAAAAATGTTGGAACTATTTCCGACACTACTGTTGGAAATTTTAGCAGGTAGATATGAGTTTGGATGGGGAGCCTTGCCAGATGCAGTTTGTTGTAGTTCTGTTTCAAAAATGTGCCTAGTTTCTCTACAAGGTAGGGATATTGTCTTATTTTGAGATTGCTCAAACAAACAACAATTTAAAAACGAAAACTCCAATTTCTAGGTATATATTTAAAATTTTCTTGGATATTTATTGAAACAAAAGTATATATTTTACATAAACAAGTGACCAAAGAAAAACAATACATTTATACAACATACAACGAGAAGATTCAAGCAGAAGTTGGTTTTAAAGACTTTGAAGCAAGTAAGATTTCCTCTTGTTTTCTACGTTCAACATATCGATTGCCTTGCATTCGGGAGTATCTGGGAAAAGAGAAAGGTGGAGAAATGCGTAGGCCTAAAAGAGATGTAACTCTTGATATTGTAGTGAATGTAAGTCCTTGTCTGTCAATATTTCCAATATCTATTGTTACATTTTGTAGGGTCATACCTTGGGCTTTATGAATTGTTAAACCCCATGCCATTCGAAGTGGTATTTGTCTACGGGATCCTCTTGTTATTGCAGATATTGGAACATAAGTAGGATTAGAAGCATCCCATAAGGGTCCTTTGTAATGCATGAATTCGACAACAACAAATGATGGCATGGCAGGAGGTTTCTCATTTGACTTGTAGACAATATGAATGACTTTTCCAAGTGAGTCGTTAACAAGTCTTGCTTGAACCCATAAATTAGCAGTTAACATGACTTGTTGACCAATAGCAAGAAGGACCTTTGATGGCAGTTGTTCGTCATCAATGGATTGATGGGCATTTTGGTTCCTTTGTTCTGCAAAGCAATGTGCAAGTTATTTCGACATGTGTTTGTTGTGCAGTGCAACATAGCTATTTGTGGGATACAAATGGATAGATTGTTCAAATGAAGAATTTTTGACATGTGAAAGGCATGAGGTTGTTCTTGTCATTAGGAGTGCCCAATATTCAACAGTTGGTGTTGCATTTCAAAGGTTTAGAAGAGTTGCCGAAAGGCAGTTTGAGAAGCATTATTTCCTTGTTGTCAAAAAATTGTTTCAAGCGTGATAAAAGTATCAAATGTATGCCAAAGAGAAGTATTAATAGATGAGCCTGCATACATGAGGATGTATTTTATAGGAGGTAATTGTCCAAAGTCACCAAGAAGAATTATGGAACAACCACCAAATGGGATTGTACATTGCAAGGGGAAAGCTTGATGTAAGCATGCATCAATTTGAGTCAACATTTTTGGACCAATAAAGCTCATCTCATATATGAGAATATAGCGAATATGGAGAAGTTCTTCTTGAAGTTTTGAAAGGGATTGGCCTTCAAGAGGGTGCATTTCACCAATGGGTATTCGAAGAGCAGAATGTATTGTAAATGCATGTATGTTAAAAGTAGCAACACCAGTTGGAGCAAGGAGAAGAAGTGGGCAGGCATTTTGTTCAGATGCAGTTTGAAGTGCAAATTTGAGGCAAGATATGAGGTAAGATTTTTCGGTTCCTGCAGTACCTTGAATCACCAGTTTTAGCGGTTCAACATATGTAGTGTTTCTAAAATGGGACATGACAACATCAAAGGCTATTTGCGTTGTGTGGGAGACAAGGAATTAGGTGAATTGGAGAATGATGGGATATCTTCATGTAGTTCAATGGACAAGCGATTGACCTCAATGAATGATGTTGCTATCTCATGCAAATGGGTGCATATATTGTTATGTGACCAATTGTGATTTTTGTCAAATTCACAATGGCCAAGCATTTCAAGGTCATTAACTTGGATGTTATTGCCTGGTCTCATTTGAGATAGAAGTTCCCATTCATCCATGGTATGGGGCAATAGAAACGTATTAGCATCAAAGTTTGAACCATCGGATAGAGGTGTAGAGGGTTCTTCTTCTGTACGTTCAATATGCCACACACCATATGTGCCTTTAATCTGATGCCAATGAGAAATAATTTTAGAAGTTGTGGTTCCAATATCATGAGGGATAGACCGAAAAGGTTTGTATAGAAGAAGTTCACTCCAACAAAACGGTTCAAAAGATGAAGAATCAGAGGGAGGAATGGAAGAGAAATGTGGATAGACTCTAACAATATTGTCACGTAAGTTCTGTTTCCATGGATTTTTTTTCCTATTGGGTGAGAAGACCAACAACGAGCAGCTTTAAGCAGAGTTAGATGTTCAAGAGCAATGGGTCTTTGCATGTAAGAAAAAATGAAGGAGGCGTTGCAGGGGTGTTATTATTGTCATTCGAAACACGGAAAAAGACAGTTTGGATCATGTTTAGGAAAAAGAAGTGATGGCTACAAAGCACAAGAAGAAGTTTTTGCAGCATGTGACACGTCTCTTGTGCACTAATGTCTCTTTTTGCAATTGTTTGTGCAAGAAATTGTTTGATTGGATGAAGAATGGGGGTCTCACTTGGTGCAACATGTGCAAGGTGAGAGAGAATGGTATGGTAGGTTTCTGATTTTGGCTCTACTTTTGATGCATACTTTGAAATGTATTTGAGAACAACATGTTTACAAAGAACAAGTTGGCAATCAACATTATCCCTCCATATTGAAAGCATGGTAGGGTTGTGAATATTTAGAAGAGGATCATTTCTTGTAGGATTGTAGGTTTTTTGTCCATTTGGATCAATGAATAATGAAGAAGTAGCTTGGAGTTCATATGGAAAACCATAGCGACATTGAACAGATGTTCCTTTTTTGCGAAGGCAAGTTGACTCTGAACATTTGGTGTGCCTTTGAACAAAATTGACAAGTTCTTCATAGTCAGCTAAGTAGTTTGATGCAAATATCGATGGTGATGCAAGACTGCATGGATCATTTGTAGTAGAATGGTGTGACTCATATGTGGACAACTGGGAATTACGAGGATTCCAAGCCATCACATGTGTGTCAATTTTTTTTTTTGCAACTTCAACTACAACATCGTCTTCCCAATATAACGTGTCCATATTTGGTGCATTTGCCAACCAAATAAAACCATGAATGTGTTTGGATCCTCTATGTTTCCATTCATATCTACATGGGAGGAAAAAACATATATTAGAAATGAATTGTATAAAGTAAAAAATAGATAGAGAAAAATAGGAAGGAATAGATGGTATAATACCTACACCAATAATCAGTTATATGAAAACCTTTTTGAAGCACCTCTTCAAGAAATGTTTTGAATCTATTGTGAATGTATTGTGATGTAATATGTGGATTTGATATGATGTTGTGAACCTTCCATTGATAAGATTGAGTTGAATCATTAGGAAATTTAGCAGGCATTAGAGCATGCAAATGTAGCCATTTTGTGTCAGTTACACTAAGGGTGAAGAAGAGTGTTGGTGTACCTTGTTGATTGATCATATTTGTTAGTTCAACACTACTTTTGTTCCAATATGATTGGGTTCCATGTAATGAAGACCGAAATTTTGTGACCTGCTCACCAATTTTATCATTCGACATGTCTTGCAATTGGTTGACAAGCTCATGTACTGTGGGAGATAGTGTATCTTTAAGATTTTTTTTGACAAAAACAGAGGCAGTACTATTACATTGATCTATTAGTATCGGAAGCGAGGATGTTGGGAAAATCTGTTGTCATGATAACGAATAAGGTGAAGTGCATATTCATGCATATCAATTTGATGAATGCATGCTTGTAATAACATTGCTGTACCTGTGGGAAACAAGCTTGGAAAAGCCATGGAAAGAAGGCCTTCTATGTTGTACTCATTGATAGGGGACATTTCTATAGGGGGGAAATCAATAGAAGGTGGTAGTGGGATATTTGGTATGTGTAGCAACTGTCTAATTTCTTCAACCTCGGTTCTAGCATTGGTTTGTGTTGAAATAAATGACGAGGATTGCAATTCATAGGGTTCAAATGAATTTGGTGGTTGATCTGTATAGGACAAGCTTTGTTGATGAGATAATGTACCATTTCTATTAAGATGCAGAATTAAAGGTGAAATGTTTGCTGAAACAAGAGGCAAAGAAGCTAATTCAATTGGGTTGATTTGTACATCCTTGTAGTATGGGTCGTTTTCCATTTTGAATTGAAGGGTAGCAAGAACATGTGTTTGACTAACAAATAGTTCATATGGTTTGTTTGTAGAATTGCATTTGCGAACAACGAGGATGTCAATTTCTTATACTAAATGCGATAAGTATGTGGCAATTTTGGAAATTTCTTGGGGGAAGCAAATAGTATGACCAGATTATTTATATTGACCACCACGAGCATGTGTCACTTACAATATGGGGTTAGAACGACTAATGAGCATCTCTTCAACCTGTGTAAGTACTATAAGGATAGTTGGTTGGTTTCCTGGATCCATATTATTTTCCAATGAAAAGCGATGCCCTTTTCGTTCTAGAATACAACGTGAACAAGTGTATGCTTCATGGAACTTTTTTGTTACAATACCAAGGTACCATTCTTTGCAAATCAAGCAGACATGCATATCAGCTAGTTGGTCCATTTTTTTACGAAATCATTGATGTGCATCATTGAGGTGGTTGTTCAATGGATTTGGTACAGGAGATGGAAGTGAAGCTGAGTCAACAGGTTCTACAAGAGAATTTGAAGAAGACATATCGACACGCACACGAGCAACCCTGTAAAGAAGACTTTGTTTCTTGTTGTTGTTATCTTTGTTTTGTGCATATAAAACTCTTCTTCATGCATTGGCTTGTTCCTTGTCATGATTTGGCATACTTCCTACAAGATAATTGTAAACTTGTTAAACACCTAGAAGCTTTTATTGTTGGCAGCGACACATTTTGTATATGTATTAACTGGAAACTATGTGGATATAAAGCAGAAGATAAAAAACAAATGTTAATTCATTGCATATGGGGAAGTAAGAATGTAGCTTAAAATAATATAACCGGAGTAAATTTTGTTTTTCAAGTTGTAACTTGATAATTGTAAGAAAACGAAATTATAGAAGAACAAAGTGTAGTGTGAGAAAGTATATATGAAAAAAAAGTAACTGTAATTATTGTTATGTACAGAGTAATCAAAAGGTGTGCCCCGAAACAAGAGAACAAAGTTGTGCATTTTATAAAAAACAAGATAGCAAAATAGTATTGTATTTAAAAACTACCATATAGGTTTTTTCACCAATTTGCATAAGAAATGGTAAGTGATACCTTGTACATTGAAAGTATGAGACTACAAGAAAGTGGTGCTATAAGAAAGTAAAAAAAATACCTTGCTATGTTGAATAATGAAACAACGAGTTAAAATTGAGAATTGAAAGCATTCATTATAAACAATGAAGAATGGTTAAGTATCAAGTTGAAAAAAACGTATATATTTATGTGTCCATCTGAAATTGCCATTTATGTGTTTTCAATCATGACAATTACAACTTTTAGGCATGCAACTCTGCAGAAGGTCTCTGTTTTAACTGAAAGAGTAAGAAGTAATTTTTTGTTGCAGATCCTCTGCACTATTTCATCAAGTGATGTTGTTTCAATTAAGAGAAGACACAGATCTTTTGCAGAAATTCCCATGAGTTGGTTTGTAGCATCATCAAATGCTATCACACCATGAATGGATCCAGTAACATATTCCAATTCAACCTTTAGTATATATTGGTAGTAACTTTCAAGAAACTCTCCATCACATTTAGCACAATGCCAAATGTCTCCAACTTTCTGAGCAATCTTTTTCATGCATTGTATTCCGTCAACAAAAAGGGGGCATGCAACGAAATAAAAGTCATTCATGTTAACATTTATTATGGTTGCTACAAGAGAGTACCAACAACGTTTTTAGATGATTGAAGAGTTTGCAGGTCATTGATGGTAGTGACTTTACAAGAACCAGAGTGAGAGGCATTGCAATTTCGGCTCAACTATGGTGATGCTAAACGAAATCCATTTTCATGAAACCAATTTTGTAGAATTGAAGTTTGTTCAATATCTGGGTTTATAAAAACAGTAGTGTTGGAAATAATTCCAACATTTTTTCCATTAAAATCTGTAATGCGACCACCTTTGATTGCTACAGCTGGAGGCGTAGGTAAACCAAAGAGGCTGGCAAGTTCGGCTCCTTCAATTTGGCAATGCTCTCCCCAGAGTGTTATGTCAATACTATAGCTTGACATGTCACAGAGTCAAATAGTGCGCCTAACAGTCTCAACACCATCCTGTTTTTGTATTGTGGATGTTGGAGAAACTGAAATGATAAGGCCAACAAGGTCCACCATGGAATTGACAGGTATACTTTGTATCTCATGAATAGTTTTAAAGTTAAAGCAAAAAAAATGTATTAAAGGGTATTCATTTAAGCATGGTTGGATGGTTGAGGAGGAACCTAGGAAAATCTCATTATGGCTTTTCAAATGGTTGAAAATTGGATTGGATGCTTTCACTATGCCATTTGATACTATGTACACAATTCCTATATTTATTTGGTCATACAAAGAGAGTGCCAATTCATTGAATGCATATATATGTATTTCATCGTGTGAAGCATTAACAATGTCAAATCCAAATATTTTTCCAGACCCTTGTTGGTTTCCATATTCATGTAGCTTTGTCTTGGCAATAACTCGACCTTGAATGTTCCAAACTTTGCTAGAAGAGGTTAATGATGTAAATGGAATAGTTGATGCAGCCATGGTAGGGTTTTCATCTACTGAGCTAGGATTCACTAGAACAGAGGAACAACTCTATGAGGGATAAGGTACAGGTGAGTAGTAAGGTTCATGATCTCCAATAATTGCTGCATCCATTGTGACAACTTCGAGTGCAAGCAATGCAATAGTCCTATGAGAAGAAGTATGTTAGACTTGAATGGGATATAAAAACCTTGGATGCATGAACAGTGTGAAAATGATTAAGTGGAAAAAGACAAAATGGAAATTAAACATACGTTACACTATGTATAATGTTCGATGTACACTTGGTAAGTTTGATTATAGATCCTTCTTTGAGTTGTCCAATTTCTACAAGACTACTATATATAGTTGGAAGTAATATCTCATGCTTGTGAAGCCTGTCTGAGATAGAAATTTGGAACTAAATAGATGATTAATTCAGTGAGTTCACTTGGTTTAACGAGGAGACTTGTACCAGTGGGCAAATGTTGACAGCACCATGCAGCAAGAGTGAAATAGAATCTTCAGTTAGCATACTCTCCATAGTGTGACAAATTATTTTCCTGTGAAATGAAACAGGGCAAGAACAAAAAAAAAACGCAATGTCACATATTAATGTGATCGAATGAAAAAAAAAACTGCAGATATGACACAATTTTTTTTTCGGTTGAACTTACACCAAGGGGGAATATTGAGATTTGGGGTGTACAAAGAGTTCAGCATGAGACAAGCACTGTCGAGATTGATTCTATGGTAGTTGTTCAAAATTTGAAATAAACATTAATAGATTAATTTGTCTCCTCTTTCAATTTTTTACTATAAATATTTTAATTCTTAATTGTATTCCTTTAGTCTTCTTCATACAGTATATAGATTAATATATAATTCACTGTCCCGCAACCCGCAACCCGTATCCCACAGATGCGGGATGCGGGATGTGAGATTACTAAATCATATTTCATTCACCACCCGCATCCCGCATCTCGCAATTGCGGGTTGCGGGATGCGGGATTACAAAATAGCGAGATCCAGGATTACAAAATAGAGAAGTTTTATTTCCCTTTCGGCAATATGCAATCCCACAAATTGCAGGTTGTGGGTCAGTCTACTCTTTAGTCCAGTTTAGCCCAGTTTATGATTGCAAAATAGCATAATATAACTATGGACCAATGGTATTCTCTATTCTTCCATCAGTAATATAACTGTTTACAGGACCGCTAGTGTCCTGTAAATTTAAAGCAACTGGAAACTGTAGAGTGTAAATGAAGTGCACCAAAATCAATATGTGGTTACCTTTAGGTGTGTTTATATGCAATAAATCAAAGGCGTTTGGCGTTTGTGGCTTTCGAGTTCCTTTCACATAAAAATGTATTTAATTTTTTATTGCCGGGAAAAAAAAATATGAGGGAATAACAACAAAACAAAGCAAGGATGTTTGACCATCTCATGGAACACCCTTGCTTTCTTTGATTGAACTAAAACAAAGCAAGGATTATGTCATTCTCTTTCAGTCAAAGCAGCAATAACAAGAAAACAAAGCAAGCGTGTTTGACCATCTCATAATCAGCCTAAATGAATATTTAAAAAATTTAAGCAGACTAAAGGAATACCTACAAATTTAAAGAAACTGCAAACTGTAAAAGAAAATACATCAATAATTAATAATCAGACAAAGCGACAATAACAGGAAAACCGTAGCAAGGGTGTTTGACCATCTCATAATTAGAATAAATGAATATTCAAAAAATTTAAGCAGATTAAAGCAATACCCACAAATTTAAAGAAACTGCAAACTACGAAGTGTAAATGAAGCGCACCAAAATTAATATGTGGTTACCTGAAGGTTTGTTTATATGTGCAAAGCAAAGGTGGTGCAACAACAAATGTGGCAAATGTAGTATTGTAACAAGATTTTGAAGATCGTCATAAGCTGAGCAAAGATGAAGATATTGACCCATGTCTGAATCATACGACAAGATTTCTTGCATTAATTGAGGACCAATGCATTGATGAAACATTAATTGTAGTGGGTAAAGGGACATGGGAAAAGTGTATTGAATTCAATGAAGCACCAGTAAAAAGGAAACTCGACCAAATTGTGAGCATAAAGATAGAAAATGCGTCCAAAATAGTGTATACTAAACCCAAAAAAAATGGTAAATTGAAACTCTACAAAATCGTCGACAATGAGTTTTTCTGAATTGAAATAAATGAACCGCGGGCAAGGACAGTAAAATCCTCTACAAAAAATTGCCCAAACCGGTGGTTTAGGACAACAGATGGAAGAGTAGAGAATACATGCAAGCCATATGTCAGGAAAACACAGTAAACAACAACTCCAAAGAACGACCTGCAACTGCGAACCAATCCATCAATCCATTCACGTGCAGTAACAACCGTAACACATAGGACACCAACGGTCTACGGGACAGAAGTTTCCCTATCGAGATTGCAGAATCGGGGACCCAAATAAAATGCATTAGCTAAACACCAACTCCAAAGAACGACCTGCAACTGTGAATCAATCCATCAATCCATTCACGTGCAGAAACGACCGTAACACAGAGGACACTAGCGGTCTATAGGACAGAAGTTCACCTATCGAGATCACAGAATCAGGGACCCAAATAAAATGCATTAGATAAACACCAAATCCAAAGAATGACATGCAACTGCGAATCAATCCATCAATCCATTCATGTGCAGCAACAACCGTGACACAGAGGACACTAACGGTCTACGGGACAAAAGTTCGCCAATCGAGATTGCATGATCAGGGACCCAACTAAAATGTAGAAGAAAAAAATCTGATTGATCACAACACTTGTCCACGATCCATTCGCTAATCCGACGTGACACCTGTCGAAGTGTGAATGGCCAGGGAGACGAGGAATCTTCTGAGACTACGTCTCCATAGGGAAAACACCTTCAACGTAATTATGCAGTTTTTAGAAGTGATATTAATGATTTAAATATTTTTTCAAGATTTCCAACCATATTTTTAACAAAATTAACGAGAAATAGTTAAAAACCTAATATATTTAAACTACTCATATTTTTGAAGAATTTCAAATTAGCAACATCATCACAATAAGTATCTCAACAATACACTCATTATACTTTCATAATACACTCTACTATAAATTTCTAAATCTTATGAACCAAATTAATTTAGATTCATTTTAATTTGAACATTAAAAAAAAATAATAAATAAAACTAATTTTAGTCATCATAATTCATGTAAAATCAACATAGATACACATTTATCTATTTCTATTAAATATTGATAAAGAGAAAAAATACAAACAAATTATATATATGTTTTGGTTTTATATATTACTATTACGAAGGAATTTTCATTTTATTTTCACTTTTATGATTTCAATTTTATTTATTAACATGGTAGAAATCTATTTTATTATTTTGGATGCAATTATGGAATTACCAAAATATTAAGTTTTTTTTAAGTTAAAATATTTTTATATTCTATAAATTTTATTTTTATATTTTATAGATTTTATTTTTATAATGTGGTTTACATAAATATAAAGATGGTGAATGGTTCTAACTAAGTAGAAATTATTATTTTTTTAATAAATTATTAATGATGATGATAATAGTAATTAAGATGATAATAATAATTAAGATGATAATGATAATAAATTTTTTGATACCATTTTTGGTGTATCCAATTTTAAGAAAGATGAAAGAAAAGTAAATACTACTTTGTTTGTTTTAGAAATTTTATTTATATGCTCAAAAAGCTTGGAGATGAGCATTCCTAAATTACAATAATTTTGATAAGTTAGAAGGTGGTTTGTATTGTAACAAAATTTTTGAAATTGAGATCTTATGTGGGTGCAAGGAGGGCAATCAAAGAGAAAATTTGTTTCATCCTCAACACTCTAGTCTCACAAAGATTAAGTAGGGCAATCGACGAGAAAGTTCTTTTCATTCCAAAGATGACAAATCCTTTCAGCCCACAGAGTTTTAGGAACTATCAAATGCTCTATTTCACTATATAGCTCCTTACATGTGTTGACATCAACATTAGGAAACCCACTAATAGGATGGGAATTACAATCTCCTTAGCTGTAAACTGCATGTTGCTTCTCTTCTTGTAATGAAGAGAAAATGTTATAGCTTTGAGGGTTACTAAGCACTATAAGCATAAAAAAGGCCAAGCTAGAGATTTTGAAAATTGGTTTCATTATTGGGACATGAATGAAGACAATCACATTAGTGATGTTTAGAATATCAAATCTTATAAGTATTATTTAAAGATAAAATTTGGAAAGATAATGAAAGTATTAATAAGAGGCATTTGAAATAGTACAAAGATTTTATAAATCTTAATTTAACATCAAAACTAATTTTCTTGACATTACTAGTTAAAAGAACAAAGTCAATATTGTCCAAATGAAAACCAATGCCCATGATCTCTATGGTGAATTAGTAACCCAAAAATACTTTAGACTAACTAAATTTGTAAAATTTGTGATACAAAAGAAGTTGAGGATGAACACCATGTCCTTTTAACTTTCCCTATACTTAATAATATAAAGCATAACTTTCACTAATATAACACATTGTGTAGGTACCCAATTCGATTCACATGAGATCAAGCACACTAAGTTTACATCATTTACTTTACATTGAGTACACCCTTGAAAATGAGAGAAGTGCCTAGAAGTTTCATGGGGTGTTATTTCAAGAAAAAGAAAAAAAGAAATATCTTTACTTAGTTTTGTAAGAGAGTTACTCCTAAGTTCTTATTTACAAAAACCAAATTTCTCTTTGTACTTTTAATTCCACCATGTTTAAATATAAAAACGACATTCTAAATAACATCTAGTCTTGATCTCTTTATCTGTTTTATAGAATTTATTGGTTTGATAGACATCTCTCCTACACACACACCTATGTATGATTCATCTTAACCCTAGATATAGTAAATGCTAAAATATATCAAAAAGAAATCAACTAACAAACATATAAATACTTAAACAAGTACTCTAAAAATTTGACAATTTGGGTTGGAATAGACAAATTTTCTTAGCACGTTTTTGTAATGCCCAGTGTGTTAAGCCCTAGACATATGTAATTTGTAATTGTTTATTATTGTGGAACAGGGTGCCGAAACAAGGGTCTCTTTTTGTAATTCCCTGTGCGTTAAGCCCCAGACATATCTAATTTGTAATTGTTTATTATTGTGGAATAGGGTGTCGGAACAAGGGTCTTTAAGGACCTAGAGACATTATTATTATTTTGTAAATAATTAATTAATGGAAACAACTGGCACATCAGGGACCACTAAAAGAGTATGAGAGGTCTACATCCACAATGTGAAGGGGAATGTGGGCATTTCTAGCACTTTAAAACTTGTTTGGTTGATCTTGGTCCATATTTATGCCTTGGTGGCTTTATTAGTTGATACACCCAAACATTGTACAATGGACCCACCTTTTGATTATTTTATCCTATGCTAGTATTATTGAGCCTAATTCATAATTTAGTGGTCCTCCTTGGTGTTTGGGTGGATGCCACTTGTTGATTGAGTCCCTTGGTGATTTTGTAACTCCTTTGTGGAGGTTACACTTGGTTTTGTATCTCCCATTTGCACAAGTGTTCCCTCACTGCTTATTTTAAGCCTTGACACCTCAAAAGTTGTGTAAATCCTCATGTAACTCCTTGTGTGAATCCTTTTGTAACTCCTTGTGTAAATCCTCCTTTGCTATTTTGGGAAGATGCCTTGGCTTGTGTGACACCTCACCTCACTAATTTTGATTCCTCTTCATGGATAATGTGTCCACACATGAATTTGAGTTGGGTAGAATGGCTTGGAGTCACTCTCCTTTAAATTTGAATTTCTTGGGTTGGATTACAATTAACCTCGTTTGGTTGAGTTACCTCCCCTTGGATTGACTTAAGTTGGCTTACCTTTGTTTGATTTGTCCCCCTTGAGTTAGAATTACCTTATTTGGTCTATAAATACATGTTTGATCTTCTTGGTTGGGGGTTCTACTTTGGATGATTGATTATATTTGTTATTCTTAGTTGTTCATACCTTTGATGTTGAGAGCTTGGTAATCTTGTGATCTTGGGAAGCCATGTATGCTCTTCTATGTGAATAAAATTTGTGCATGAAGCATTGTGGTCTTCTATGGTATTTATGGTAATCTTGAAAAACTCTAGTGATTCCACTGTGTCCACTACTTGATCTGTCCTGGACCTACACATAAATCCTAATGATGAATGATGATATCCCGAGGGCTTAGGGGGTCTGCATTACCATTGCGCCTGCTAGTGGGGTGGAAGAGGAAGTATGTGGCGAGGAATAGAGTTTTGGCTTCTAAAGTTGATACTTGAGATATTAATGGGTGCACCACTAATGTGGATCTGTGGCCTCAACTCGAGGGTGGCATGTCAAAGTGAGATCTGGCTTGGCAGTGCCTTGGTTGGGTGGATTGTGGTCTGAATGATGTCAATTGCGCCTTAATAAGATAAGTGATTTATCTCATGTTTATTTAATTTATTTAGATCTGATATGATTTATTTATGAATGCACATGAAATGTTTGATGAAACATATGATTTATTTGTGGAATAAATTTATCATGGAATTCAATCTATTTATGCAAGTAAATTTTGTGAAGGAATTCGAAACTAGTTTTGTCGATTTAGATGAGTAAAATTAACTAGTTTTGCGAGCTATTTAATGGACTGTATATGGAAGTAAAGATACAGCCATATGAATTTATGGTACCCCTACTATGTTTTCCATGATCTATAGTAGTCATACATTTCTCTTTATTTGACATTTAGAAAGTTAAATTGGAAACTAGGTACATTATGATGAAATTGGTAACTAGTTTTTGGATTCGAATCTTTGTTTTTGGTATAAGATGAATGTACATCCAGATGCTATGTTCTTAACATTTTGTTTGTACTGTAGGTGGATACTTTTCAGGTGTTATTCTTTACTTATGAATACTTGAGTTGTGGTTTAGTTGATTTGATTCAATTCCATGCGAAAAATGTTAACTAGTTGAATTGGAATTTGGTTGGAAGAATCATCGTTTATGTGAAAGAATATGACCTGCAAATAAAACTTTGTTTTGTTGTATGTGCATGCCTAAATATGTGTATAATGGTTTTAGATTCACTTTTTGGTTCATTGGCATGGCCGCGTGTTGAATTTGTGCAAGACTAGTTGTTTGTATGGAACAAGTAGTTAACTAGTTATTGTGGAATCATTTTTATTATTATTATGTTTAATTAATTGAAAAATGGTAATTAGGGATTACTTACATGTTATTAGGTGTTTATTAGCCATTGGACTTGATAAACGATGATTAAATGATAAACAAATGAAATTATGTTAAGTATTGTCAATTGTGCGCTAAGTGTCGTTAAGTATCATAATCAGAACACTAATTACTAGTTAATCATGATGAAGAGTAAATGGCCTTTAGAGATATGTGATGTTGATTAAAGGTGTTAGTAATATTTCCCATCCCTTGGATTGGTTGTTGGAATAGTTATTGAATTTATTTTAATTCATTGGTAATTAAAGGGACTTTGTCATGCTTAAATCATGAAAATGAAATTAAAGATTTGTTTAACTAATTTGTTGTGCTAAAATTATCTAATTAACCTTAGAGAGCTAATATATGTCTTTGAGACCCTTTGATAGCCCACATTACAATTTTGGAATAATCCAATGAGAATTTTTCAAAATCCAGGTAACAGCTATCAAGTTCTTGAAATGTTGGGTGCCCAACAGTTTTTGAGGGTGTTGAATCCATTTCTACCATCAAAATCGCGATTAAAACATAGTTAAGTTTCAATTTTGCAAAATTAAAAAAGCTAGAGTCTGAATCATCAAATTTTTTAGACATCTTCATACTTAAATAATCAAAATTAAAATAAATATACATTAAGTTATTTTATTATTATTATTTTACATATATTTGTTTTATTATTATTAAAGTTTTTTTTCACACATTTTAACTTTTCTCAATTTTAAAAGTAATAAATATAATTATAAAAAAATTAATTAATTGATGATGATGATGATGGTTAACGTCCGCTGAGACTAAACTTTGGTCTATCGGACCTAAAGAAACGAATTATTTAGTTTGTTTTAAAATTGATTTCCTATGCTCAAAGAGCTTGGAGAGAAGCATCTCGAGCTCACTATAATTTTGACACGGTAAAAGGCTAGGAAGGTCAGTATTGCAACAAAGATTATGAAACTTCAAGATCTAATGTGGGTGTACACAGGGCACTCTAAGTGGAAGTGATTTTCATCCTCAATGTTCACATTCTCACAAGGATGGTAGATCCTTTCCACCCATGGTGTTTTGGAACTGCCCAACGACTTGTTTCACTATGGAGCTCATGAGAGTTCATTCTTATCTTGGCTATATTAATTTTTTTCTTTGAACTAGTTAAAATAGAGAGATACTTTTGATCTTCTAGAGTAGGGTTGATGACCTCCTTATAATATCTTAATTTTCTTTTAGCCTCTAAATCTTTCTCACACCACATTTTCTCTTTAAACTTAGAAATAACAATATTTTTAATGTTATTGATTTTGTGCGTGTACAATAGGATCCTAGTCATAGCTAGGCTCTCGATAGGGGGAAGACCCACTTCTATAAGGAGAATAGGATAGGGTGTATTGCTTTTAATTTTGAGGTTATATGTTATAAAACACTTTTGGACATGCTCAATCTTTCTCCAAGATTCTCTAGAGATGCTACAACCCCAAACCTCACATCCATACAAGATAGCAGGAGTGACTAAAGTTTCAAAGATGAGCTTCTTTTTATCCCACATCACAAGGTTTGCTGCTTTACAATTATTTTCAAGACCAAAATAAGCTTTCCACCCTCCATTAATCCTTTTCTAAATGCTATAGTTCCAATTGATCTTGTGATGAATATCAATTCCTAGGTATTTGTAGGAGGACACTTCCTCCAAGTTGCTATTATCATACACAAAATTGGCGTAAGTGTCATTCTTAGATTTGATAATCATAACTTTTGGTTTTTTAGTGTTAACAACCATACCCATGGTAGAGAAAAATCCTTAAGAATTCTTAGCTTCTTATCAAGATCAGATGGACACCTTGCCAGAAGAACAATATTGTCAGCATAGAGAAGAAGGATGATGTCTATTCCAGCTAAGATAGTGTCAGCACAACCTACTTTCTTTAAACAACCTTCTAGCTTATCGATGTAAATTCCAAATATGGTAGGAGAGAGGGGGAAACTGTGTTTAACTCCGATATTACACTTAATATCTTTCGACCACCCCTCGTTGCTCTTAAACTTGGCAATGACATTCTCGTATAACCTTATTGTGGTAGCTCTCAACTCGAAAGGAACCTTTAGCTCAAGTCTAATCTATTCCATAGGTTATTTCTAGGTCCTGTATCGAAATCCTTTCTAAAGTCCACAAAGAAACAAAAGATATTGGATTTATCATTACGACATTCCTCCATAATGATCCTAAGCGTAACGAGGTGGTTCGTTGTTGAGTGGTGCCTTCTAAAACTTGCTTGGCCTTTATCCCTCTTACCTTCACTTTCAATCCATATGTTGATCTTCTTTTCCAAAATAATACCATATAACTTGGCTAAGAGAGGGAAAATCATAATTGTCTAATAATTAGAGGGGTTATTTGTATCCCCACTTTTAAAAATAGGGATAATGAGGCTCTGAGTCCATGGTTTAGGGAACCCTTGCTTGACTTCTTGATTGAATAGCTTGTGGATGTGAGGAATGAGGACATTACCTCCAATTTTTAAGATTTATTCTTGGTCACCTTCAATGTCCTTAGCTTTTCCATTTTCCAGATGCTTAACCCCAAAATCTATGTCTTCTAATGAGAACAATTCTTCCGTTGTGAGTAGGGTTTCAAAGTTATCAATGAAATTTGGGGATTCATAAAGCTTTTTAAGATAGGAATTCCAATCGTGTAAAGAAATTCTATTATTATATTTAGTTTTTCTAGTTAGAATCTGCCTCCGGAATTTCTTAGGAGCCACCTTAGAGAGGTGTAAGAGATTTTCTTGTCTTTTATGATTATATTGCATTTTTTCCCCTTTTAGTTAGGGTTTTGTATATTTTTATCTTGTCAATTTTAAGAGACTCATCAAGAGCTTCCTTAATTTCTCTCCTCACACTTTTACAATCTTTATCATACCAAGGGTTGGTTTGCTATTTCTTTTATTACTTGAAACTTCAATTGAGAACTTGTTAATAGAATATGAGAGGGTTGTAGTAAAATTATGATAGAGGTCTTCTATGTTGTCTATAGTTGATAAAGGAAGCAAATTAATTTTTAATTCATTTAGAAAAAGATCATTTTTATTTCTATCAAAGATCAAGTTTTTTTGGCTATGAAGATTACCTTCTATGAGATCTTTATGCACGATAAAATTGAGAGTTACAATTAAAGATTTATGATCTAAATCAGGCCCGAAATCGTTTAAGATGTCGAAATTTATTATTTCGTAATATGTAAAGATATATAGAAAAAATATTCGATATTCGATAATTTAAAGAAAATTCCATTAAAACCGTTCAATTTAAGAAATTAGTTTCCAATGCAACTATCTTCACCCTACCTTTCATCTCTAGTTAAATACAACTATATATATATATTGGTATACAATTTTAAATGTTTGAACTTTTGTTTTCCGGAATTGGGAGAAGCTCTTTGAATTAAATTATTAATCATAAGCCCCTCCAAGAAAATCACGTTGGATTAGTGAAAAGGGATGGGCGTAAATCTGAATTTCTTAATATTTAAGCTCTTAATATGGTAAAGATCACCAACTTATGTTCTGTGGTGAGTTGGTGATTATTGCATAAAAGAGTATAATTCCATTTTCGAAAAGGGAATCTTGAACGAAGAACATATCCAACTTTTCATTATGAATCTTCGAGGGTTTTATTTATTTGAATAGGTGTTCTTAACTTTGTTAATTGTGATATGAATACACTTTTTTACCTAAGATTAGTTTATTGTCTCTTTACAAGGGCATTTAATGTTTTAAGGAACTTCAATAATGTATGATATAGCATGTGTTTATAGGATATTAAAGCAAATTCTTAATTTGAATTTGATTAGATTAGATGTTAAGGAATATCTTTAATTTGATTAGATGTTAACTTGATTGGGGAGTTTTTTATTGGGTGTGTAAAAATCAGATTTGTGGTTTGGGAGGGATCTTAGTAATCTTTAACTTTTTCTCTATTAGCTTTAGAGCCAATGGTGGATCATGCATGAATAATAAAGCAGAAGGGCTTGCTTTAAGCAATTTAATGAAGATCGCTTGAGAGGAAAACATTAGAGATTTCTATGTGTTTGGGGATTCTGAACTTTGGGTGGCCTTTATGAATAAGAAAAGATATATATTGAATATTAATCTACAAGGATTAGGAAATAAGCTTAAAGAGCTTGTCAATGTTTTTAACTCTTTCCGAATTTGCCATATTTTCAAAGAAGGGAATGATGATGCAAATACATTATCAAAGGAAGGGATGGAATTACAGGAGGGTACTTTTGGACTGTTAACTAGACTGGATTCTGAGCTTCAATTTTTTCCAAGGCATCCATTTCTTCAACCATGGCCTTCTTCCAGAGATCACCATCCTCTGAATCAACAACTTCCTTCACATTTATAGGATCGTCATCAATAATAGGAAAAAAAAATGAGAGCGAAAATCAGGAGGGGAATACCTTTCTGGTTGTCTTCTTTCTCGAGATGATCTCCTCAAAACTGGGGTATGAGGTTCTTCTTCTTCTGATTCAACTTATTTTATTGATTCAAGTTCTTCACCTTCTAACTCAAACTCTATCTTCTCTGGTTCCTTTTCCATTGGAGTCACTTCCCATCTAGGGACTTCTTTGACCTCTCTAAACACAACATCTCGACTATAAACAATCTTCTTAGTTACAGGATTCCAAAGCTTATAAACTTTCATACCATC
>LPNX011097071.1:0-34428 GCA_001517045.1 Pseudotsuga menziesii | reverse complement strand
TATATTGGTTATACTTTTCGAATTATAAAGTCTTAATGTTTTAATAATATTCTTTATGTAACTGTCAGTGTAACCTTGGGTACAGGTTTTTATATTAAAATGCTGTTTAACAATAGTAGGTTAAGACATCACTGTGATTTCCAAATAATATTATTTTTATACAGTAACTAAATAGGATAGTAATTGTTACTTATTATAATAATAATGTTACCCTACCTAGAATACTTATTACTTTTGTTGCTAGCTCGGCTGAGGTTCCTTTATAAGTATATATAGTAATAATAATTTGTTCTCTGTTTATAAAATACCTGTTGTTAATGTATTTTCAAAACTTACTATTTATTTACACTGCGCTTCTGCAATTATGAGGGTTTCTAGTTATGTTTTATATAAATATAGTTAAGCTCGTAGTCGAGCATTCTGTCACTCTGTTATTTGCTTACTGTTAATTATGTACTTGAATTTGTACTCTTAATATTTCTTTTATAAATTTACTGTCAAGGATTCTGTACTTAATTTATACCTTGACTTACTAGTTATTAAGAAATTGTAAGTGTTAACACATAGTTTATACCCTTCAATTTATATAGGGTCTTTATATTCTTATTTTATTTTAATAATGTTCTTAAGTACTGTTTATTTACCTTGTAGTACAGAAAGTATAAATAGTTCCAGTTTATAATTAATGTAATAAGAACATTACCTTAAGTGCAACAATGATAATACTCCTATATTGTATGTAATAGAAGTTTATTGTTATTAATACAATAAAGATATTATCTCTCCTAAGAGTACCAATGTTTCCATGGTTAATATTTAGTTTATTTTATAGCATTCTGTTATCTATTTCTTGTGCCATTTATGCTAAATACTTAATAAAGTTCTGTTAATATTTAGTTTGTCTGTTTGGTTATAATATGTGTGTATATATATATATATACATATGAAAATCAAATAATATTACTTAGGATCTATCTCATATAAATATATTTATTAGCATTCATTTACAATTTATGAAAAATAGATTAACAGCTCTAGATATTGTTCGAGATTAGTCTAATAATAAGAAAGGAAAAATAATGAAAAGATTACATCACTAATCTTACATAAATTTAACACAGTTTGGTCTATGGTAGAGTTTAAACAATATTTAATTACTCCTACTTTCAGTGTTGTTATTTCAACATATAGAAGTTAAATTCTTTAAACTGGAAGAAAACAGTTGTAAGGCTTAAACCGCAGGTATACCTAGTATAACCTTACTTCAGTATGACTATTATATTCTTCTATTTGTTTTAAAATAAAAGGACTACTGAAAGTAAATACTGTACAAGGAAATAGTTTTTAACGATGAACTCATACAACTGTCAGTAAAATATCTTTTCTGAAAATAGATAAGAAACAATCTACTATTCTGCAATCTCATCATGCTATCCTTGTTTAATTTTACCCTTGTGCTGGAGTACGGTCTGGTAAAACCCAGATGAGGAAAAACACAGTGGGTTCTTATTTTTCATCAATAGATTTTATTACTGATAAACTAAAAGCATTTACATCACTAAACCAGCTAAATCTTTATATCATAAACTACAAACATAACATTCAACCATTCACAGTTATTAAAACAAAGACAGTTAAGTGATAGAACCTATTTAAACTTGGACAACAACAGCAATGGGAGACCTTTCCTCCCTACCAAATCCTGGAGAGAGCTCAAACAGCAACTCCTCAGGACCTTCGAGCTTGCTCTGGTCTCCTTAGCTAGAACTAGGTGCAGCAATAGTCAAATACCAGTCTTCAAACTCAGTATCAAATATGAACTTATCAGTAAGTTCTCCCAGCTAACAAGCTGTAACAACCAAGTTACTGCAGCATTCCTCTCAAAACAACTTCCTTACTATTTTACCCCTTTTCCCCAAATGAATTTTCTGAATAGAATTCCACCTGAATGGTTCTTCTTTGGAAAATAACTGAGCAGCCTTAGCTCTCTTCATTGGGTAGTTTTTAAAAGATTTCCTAGGTCTTTTTGGGTTAGTTGTGATTTATTGAGCCACCTGCTCTGAACCCACTTTCTTGGGGGATCATGACCCCAATTATAGGGAAGTTTCCACCTGCAACTTAGGAAGTGTTTGAGGATGCTGCCACTTGTATTTTTACCTCCACCTAGTTCCATCCACCAGTTTGACCAGTAACCTCTTATTAACAGCTCTCCCATGCTGTTGTCTCCACATTTTATTTATTAATAATAAAATATTCAGAATTAAATTCCACTTCTTTTGACTCTGCTGAGTCATCAGTTCCTACTTAGCATTAAATTTAACATAATGTCTTAGGAAATATAATTAAAACAATTAACCTTATTTTACAAAATTGGGGTATGTGACAGTATCCAATTGCTGAAAATTAAATCCTTGTGGCTGCCCACATGCCAAGGCAATGTCGGTCACAACAAAAACTTTATTGCAGAAATTAAATTCTTCATCTCCCACCTTGTTCACTTTAAAGGTGTCTCTATCCACCCAATCAATGGATAAACAAGGAATTTTATTTTCTGATCCATAAGTAATGTGATCAGCCATCTTTATGGTAGAGAAGAACACTTCATCCTTCCTCTGAACCTCAATGAGTGCTTGGCTAATATTCTCTTCCTCGTAGCTTTTTACAAGCACCTGCAAATCTAAGTGCATCTCATGATCCACCATCTCATGAGATTCCTCCCTCTGTTCAAGAATGCAATCATCCTTGTGAATATGGCTGAATGGTGTGTAGGAGGGTAGGTAACACCTTTTCAACTTCTCATGAAGTTTCTCTATCTCCATCTTGGATTCTTGGAGTGCACATTGAGTGCTCTTCAAGGAATCTTGGGTGGTCAATAAATCTTGTGTGAGCTTGCAAATTTCTTCTCCATCCTTCAAGGATGCTCCATGCAACACATCAGCAACCTCAATCAAATCATCTCTATCAGAAAGCAATTTTAAGAATTCTCCTTGTATTGTAGACAATGCCTTCTGCATCTCCTCCTTGGATTTGAGAGAAGATTGATCTTCCAATACAACAGCTATCCAACACTGGTGTGCCACTGAAGAATGTGTGTCTTGGAGAAGGTGTAAATCCTTTTGAATATTCTTTTCATCCATTTTCAAAGGCTAAGGAAATGAGTGGGGCTCTTGAGGAAAATCACCCCCTTCTTCTTTCCTGCAATTTTCTTGCTGTGACTTGTACTTCTCTTTATGAATCTTTCTTTCTTCTTTCCCACCTGCAAGACTAGATGGATCATAGATCTCCACAATGGTGATAGTGGGATTGGGATTCTCAATGATTTCAAGCCTCTCCTCTGATGTGGATGCAACTTCATCATGCTGCAATAGAGTCCAAAATTCATAACTTTTTACATCCCTTTGCACCAGATTTTTCTCCTTCAGATTTCCTAGTTCACACCTAGCTGGTGGGGGCTTGTCTTCCACTTCATTGGGAAATTCAAATAATGAATTTAGATCTAATATTTCCTCTTCTTTTGTATCTGATCCAAAATAGTCCTTCACCATATTATCATCATTGACAATATCACCCTTCTTTTCACTGATTGTGTGATCACCAATAGGGAAAGTAGGACTGAATTTATCTCCCTCACAATTGGCCTTCCTTTTGCAGTCCTCAAATGCAAAGGAAGACTTTTTATCTTTACATGGATCAGATCGTTGTAGGTGTATAGGGCTGCTACAAAAATCAGAAATTTTATTATCCATGTTCTTAACATTACCATATTCCTGTACGGATACTATAGTGGCCTGCTCTTCCACCAAAATTTCTGCCTCACACCGAAGCAGTGTGGTCTTGTTTTCATCTTCATTATGTGGCTCAGAAGGTGACTGTAAATCTGATTTGTGTACCTCTTTTGGATCTGATCCAAAATATGTCTCACCACCCATACATGAGCCAGAACCTTAAGCAGTGATCCACCCACCAAGAAACTTGAATTGCATTCATCTTCAACCTCTTCTCTTATGCAACCACCTTGTGTTGATTTGTACTTCACCTATTGGATCTTTGTCTCCACTTTGTTTCTCTTATTATTCAAGGAACTTAAATCTACGTCATCTTTATTGGTACTCATGTCACAATATTTAGAAGATCTATTTGAAGAAAAACCAAACAAACTCTTAAATCTCGAGCATGCCGATGGCTTGGAGGAATCTTCACCTTTGATTATGTCTTCTTCTTCTTTTCTCAGAGAGTTGGAACAATTTGGTTCCTCTCTGGATAGATTTATACTCTTGAAAGAATGCACATAATCATGCTTAGTCCAGAATCCATACTTGAAATAAATATAATCTCTAAAAGAAAGGTTTGCACAAATATTCCTACCCAAATCTAGATAGTCCTTGTATCAATGAGACATGTTCTCACATGCTTCAATAATCTCTGTCAATTTTTTCTTATCCATTGGAGATTACAATCTGATATCTTCCCCTTTTGATGTCCAATAGTTTTCGTCATATTCATATTTTGGTAGGCCTCCATCAATATAGAGGATTTCTTCTTCTTCATATCTTCTGCAGTATTCTTCATACTGCTCATCATAGTCATCCCCATTGTATGACATGGATGCAAATTTCTTCAATGAGAGACTTCTTTCCATGGGATGATCCAAGGAAAGAGCTATGATACCACTGTAATGTCCTAAGTCTGGTGTACAGACCTGAACACTTTAATTCTGTATTTTTTCTTAAATAATTATGAAATTTAAGGGGTTCACACATACCCTTCTTGGATTGGCAAAAACAAGGGTTTCTTCTGGGATATTTTGCAGAGGAAAAGAGTGATCAGTGGGAAGAAAAAAAATATATGTTAGACATTGAATTTTCTCTCCCCTAACACATTTAGATCTGGTGCCATTTAGGTTTCAGAATCCGCGCCACGGAAACCTACTATGACGCTTCTAGGTAGCCAAACTGTGCAACTAAGGAGAGTAGTTCTGCCTGTTTCAACCAGAGGCTTAGGGAAACTTGTATAGGTTTGTTACAGCCTTAATTTAATATATAAAATGTATTTAAATATTTTTCTAAGGTTTTGGAAAGTTTGAGGTGTTTTGGGTGAATTTGGGGATTTCTGGCAATTTTGGTCAAGAGAAACTCTGCGTAGAGGAGGATCCAAAAATGTTGTATGATCCCAATTAAAAATGGTTTTGGAGGTATTTAAGGGAAGGTGGGTCTGTCAATGACCCACAAAAACCAATGGGGCTTAGTTTGAGTTAGCAGAACTCATTTTACATCAAATTTGATAAGACTAACTGTTCATTGAAAGCTAGCAATCTAGCTAGGGTCTAAATTTAAGCAGTTAATTCGTGTAAAATTAATTTATAAGATACATATAAATTATGATAGAGATAAATAAAATTCCACTAAACATATAAAATCTCTTCATACAGTCCCCCAACCTTGCATATTTCTCATAGCACTCAGATTCATCAATTTTCCCCCATACATTGATAAAATAAGCTTTTTTGAGGAAACTGAAGACATAATTCTTTATGGACAGATATGTTTCAACCTGATATATATAAATTATAGAGTAATAAGCTGCTACAGATCATAAATCATATACTAAACTGGCCATTACAGGGAGACTCCAAAATAAAGGGGTAGGAGGCCTAGAACATGACTGACAAAAGCGGCTGTGAGCATAGGTGAAGCATAGGATTCACTGGATCTTGACCTGAACATGATGGAGGCTGAAAATAACTCTAATCATACTTCAATGGCTTCAATGTAGTGCTCCACACCTGCAATATAAGAGAAAGGGAGATGGAAGAGAAGGGAGGAGGGGTTTGGGGATCATCACCCAATGGTGTGAGGCACAACACTCAGAGAGTATGCTCACATAGCATAACCACAATATCAAATCATCCAAACTGAATCAATGGGATCGAATTCACTTTTTATAGAATTCTGGATGACCTGCTTAGTAAGTTGAGGCCAATGGTGACCTGTGAGAGCAAGTCAACCCCATGGGCAACCTAACCCTAGCCACAAAAGCGACCCCTTTAGGCAATTAGGAAAGTAGGACCATGTGGAAATGTTTCTAAGTCCAAATCATCTGTCACAATTAGAAACTACGCCCTCCCTTAGTCAAAAGATGTCTCTTTTGAGTTATGACAACTTTTTGCTTTTCCTCGGTCATAAGGAAACTTTTTCTTTCCTTCGAAAACTTTCTTGCTTTTCCCTTTGTCTATTTTTTACTTCTTTTAGGCAACTTCCATTTATTCTCCTGTTTGCTTTTGTCATGGAATTTCTTCTTTTTACCAAGGCAAGTTGACTAGCTTTCCCCATTGTGCCCTCCTAACATGGCAGCCTTAATTCCACATCATTATTGCGCATAATAAATAAAATTACTGGGATAAAATTAAATACATGCCTTAAAACAATTATTAGGAAAATTTATCCTATGAGGAATAATTAATATCAATTTTGAGCCCCTAGGAACTTAGCATGGTCAACACTTTTTAATGGTCAATTTGAGGGGACATGACATACAATCAACAAAATTAACACGTAAACATGTATCTTTCCATTGAAGTTTCCCAAGCAACCAACTATGGAAGAGCAATGTTCCACCCAATCACAGGCACTCTATACAATACTTTATCTCTCTATTAAGAGGCCATCCCTGAGTTGGGATATATATCCACTAATGAGGAATTACCCAGGCTCACTCACAAGCACACCTAGTCGATTATCTGGCTAAGCCAACATACCAAATGGGTTTATCAAGCATGAGAAAAGACATAAGAGTACAATGCTATGTCAATGATCTCCCACTGAGCTTCAGGCATCTCAATTGATCTTATCCATCCTTGGAACTCACAATACCTACCATACCCAACACAAGGAAGGCCCCCCTCTCTGTTATACAGTCCCTCAGCCGTCCATTCCCTCCAGTGATATTTAGGATGAGCATAGAAACGACCAAGCTGCTATACCACATAAATATCTGCCATTACACTGGATTTATCAAGAATTCCCAAGTTCCTTATCTCCCTTCACTTCCTATTCATTCTCTAATCTATTGATTATGAATTTCCTGACAAAATCAGTTTCCTAGGCTCACAAAGTGTGACTCTACGTATTTTTGGACTTTTGGCACTCTCAAATTATCCCCAAGGTTGATGTGTATGGATCCCCCACTAAATTTCACAACCCACATGAAATTTTGAGCACTTTGGACACTTTTAAACATGGATTTTGTATGGCTACAAATTTTGTTCTTTTTCTTTGTTGGGAATGCATAGCTTCCTAAACAATTACGAGTTCCCCTGGCCAACCATGGAATGGGAATCGAGGGAAAATAGATTCCCATGAATGAAATTGACTTTTGGGTGTATAAAATTGAGCCCATAGTCAACCATACTAATTTTTGGGTTCATCCCATGCTCCATTAAATTTATGAGTTGATTTCCCAATAGTCTTATTACAACATAATTAAAGATCAACAATGAATTCCACTTGGGTGTTTGATTACCATTTATGGCACATGGGTTCTCAAGATGACACTTGGAATTGAATTTAATCCCACACAACCCCTCTCCTCTCCCTAGTGGATAAACATAACCCCTCATTTTAGTTTCTTCCATAGCCAGCTCTTAGACTTCTATTTGCATTATGAATATTTACATTATTTTTACATTTTTCCATCGATGACTAGAACATGTCCACAAAATATAAAATACTTTTCTTTATAATATAGACATTCACTAGTGGGGCCTTGGACTTGAGCTCCACACTAGGAATCATACATCACATATGTACAATATTTACATATCAAGCCAATACATTCTAGGGGTCAAAATGATGGTATTACACCACATACATTGTATAGTTGTACACTAGTTAAAGTTACAACTAAAGGCTCTTTTGCAATGCACATTTTTTCTATTTACTAGAATTATTGTTAATTTGTATACCATTTGTAGTTACGTTAACATTAGAATGTGTATTACCCCCTCATTGAGAGAAAATGTGTTAATTCCAAAATCATGACACATTGCCTCAAGTGTGTTAAGAAGTGCTCATCATGAATTTCCTCCTTTGAACAAGGCACACTTGGTCCCTAATTTCTCTTATGTAGTCAACAAGCAAAACCCCTTATAAATTCCATGGCACAATGTTCTTGGTGGGTGTTTGTCATCACTGTTGATTGGTTCATAGTTCATAATTGAGGTTGTTGGCTAGTTCCTGTGTGGCCTTTGATGAGATTCCTTGAAACATATACAACATTTGGTGAAAAAGAATTATACATGCCAAGTGTAACATACCCCTTGTACCTCGGTGTCATTAAGTGTGAAATTGGGTAAAAGAGAGTTCTTTGAATCACTGTTACTACCGAAGAGTAAAACATGTGAGCATCAAAATTTGTAATAATGGCCTTTCAGCGAAAACATGCCCAATCAAATTCAATTAAACAGATCATACGATAATTCATATTCATCCTCCTCATCAAAAACAATCTTGCAAATTACCTTCAATTTATTAGGATTTCTATTAACATAAACCCAACGTGCAGATTATACCTTCTAGTACTTACATGATTTTTTGTAATTCCCTTACGGGTGGAACGCTTAGTTGCAGCAATTTACGTGTCCTTGGATAACATGCTGCAATGTTCTTTAAGCACATTTCCATCCACATTAAGCTTTGACTACATGGACCTTTCTTAGGGGATTAATTGTTTATTCATGTATTCACCATTAGGTAAATAGGTTCGATTCGACAGATTATTCATTAATTTTCTAAGTAATGAGGTGAAGCAAGCCCCATCTGTCAATCAAATTTTTCCCTATCGGAGGACCAATTCTATCTTTGGTACGCCCACACACTCAAAGTGTTCCTCTGGATTTAGATTTTTCTTATTGAGATATAGCTGTAACCCTGTTAAATATTCATGGCATACACAATTATATAAAACCCAAATCCATGCATCATCTTTACTAACTGTCCTTTAGATTGTAGCTATCCAATGAAGGATTATGCAAGTAATTCATGTGACAAAAACACATTGTTAAGAGCTAAACATTTTTGCAGGAGTACTTTATGCTTGAGAAAGATAATAAAACAAAACCCATTTTTCATCATCTCCAACATCATAGATTTGATTGTATCAACGTTTTTACCATTGCATTCCCTTTTAATATTAGAGTTCTTTATATTGCTTGATACATAGTTCAACCAATTAACATATCATAGTTATTGGAAATAACCAAATCGACACATAATTATACCACCTATCCTCTTATAAGCAAACCTCATGTGATACACTTAATCAAAAGTAAAAACAAAGACACAAAATATACGTGGTTCACCCCGTTCTTGGGGTTACGTCCACCAACCGCTTTTATTATCTATTATTCCTTCCACAATTTACAATCAGCAACATCATGGTTGCCCAAGATTCTCTTTCTATTCTCCTTTCATACTCTGTCACCGAGAGTAACTCTGATTTATAAACATACAGAAAGAGTTATAATTCACAATACTGGAAAAACTCTTGGTTAACAAAGGTATAAAGCACCGAGGGGGATAGTCCCCTCATTCTCCCTGTACAGGTATGGAGATAAAGTTTAACTTCAAGGTTTAAAATTTTAGGTTGGCGCTCTCATTCAATTCCAAGGTACTCAGTCACGTGCAGGTATATACCTCTCTTTTGTAGGTTCTCTATTATGAGAACTACCCTCAACACAACTGGATACCAGTTGATAAGTTCTCTTCCAGACTGGACTTTTATATTTATATTTCATGATTCGTCTTGCAGGTGTAACCATACTTACAAATCTTTTTAATTCGGCTCTTACCCATTTTAAGAATGGATTCCTATTAAGCCACTTTAAGTATTCTTTTTTTTTTCTTACAGTCATTTTTGACCGAAAGGAAAATATGCCTTCGGAATATGCCATAGTTGGCTGTATATGCATACGTTTCAAATCACATTAACACGTTACATACCATGACAGAAGGTACAATAACGTCATGCATCTTGCTTATTATAAAGGGTACTTTGTCTAGATAAAAGATAAATTCTACTTAACGTTCATACTCATTGCTCTATACCATTCAGAGGCTACGTTTTGTATTACATTCGGCTGGAATTTTTAAGTGGACCGATTTTATTAATATTAAGGGTCCTTATCTAGATATAGCAGATATTAAATCTGGGTGGTCAGATTCGTATTTTATGCATCTTCAAGTTTTCACGGTCAGAAGGAACTCAGCTCAACGATATGAAGGCTGGCCGATACCCTAGCTTAGACTTAGAGGAAAAACTTGGACTAGTGGAGTATTTCCCAGTAGGACATCAACATACTCCCGAAAGGGTTTTCTAGAACAGTTTGTCTGTCAAGACAGTCTAATGGAGACACGAACATCCACGTCGATCTCTCCATCAGATCAGCACAGGGTTTCAGTTTTAAAAGTGGGGACCTTTACCCATCAAAAGATTTGGTCATAGCCAAGGTGTTCAGAAAGAAGGCTTCGCTGAAAAGCAGCCAACGTTTTCAAGGGGTCTGCTAAAATACCCAGATTTCCTACAATTCGCTGGAGGGGAAAAATTCTAAAGTGCAAATATCTGTCACCTTATGATCTCCTCTACATGATCATATAAAGATAAAATAAAAACACATACAGTGGGCACGCATTGGGATTTCCTCTCCATTCCTGAATAGATCCAAGTCGCATACCCTAGAGACAATCGGCTACGTGTAGGCAGATTTTACACTTGTAGGTCGTATAGATACAATTACAGACATAGGGGTTATTCAGAGGTGGGATCTAGATGTTCTTCACATACACTAGACCTCCTGTACACACTCATATTTTTGATCTATAATAGCTATTTCAAATCTTCAATTCTAGGTATGCCAGACGATATATTTTAATTAACAACCATGGTAACAGAAAAAGGATCTGCTCACGATCCCAACCAGTGAGCTCATAACCATATAAACAATACATACAATTTTAGAATCATGGGAGATGGGAAAACAAAATGCATTACCATCACAAGCACTTCGATTTTAGATTTTGTTGAATCTCCAGTAACCAGGGTCGCTAGGATCATCCCCTTCGAAAACCAGCAACGTTCTCTTTTCAAGGACTGGATTCGCCCTCCTCCTAAATGCAGCCAACGACCCCCGGAAACTGTAGGCATCCCTTTCTTTTTCTTCTCCCCCTTGGATGTCAATTCCTAGTGTTTTTAATAGAGGATGTAGGTAACCAGAATCCAAAGGCCCTTCTGCCATTTCCACCCGAAACGCTGAAGGGAACGCATGCCACGGTTAACGGGCACAACGGCGACGGCGATTTTTCGGGCTTCAATTACCAGAAAAAAATAAATGGCACAGACTAAGACAATGATTTTCAGGTTTCATTTACCAAAAAAATAAATGAAAGGCATAGACTGCTAGCCAATGGAGCCTACTGAAGAGGAACGCGTGCAATAAATTTTCTCTTTTAATAGCACGAGGAGTCACTCAATTTAGGACTGGATTCTCGGCCTGCAGTTATACAATTAAAAAGGCACCTGCTGCCAAATCAACGGGGACTATTTGCAATTCAGAGAGTTTGATCCCTGCCTAGCCTAGTGCAAAAATCAAAGGGAGTAAGCTACCGACGCGACGATTTTTCCCGACGGCAATCGTCGCGCCGGCGCTCCGGCCACCAGACCGACCTACCTCCCGTTGCCGGCACCAAAACCCGTTGAGTAACTCCGTTCGTCCGTCGCACGATCTACCATCACCGTTAACTCCATCACCGTATACCCTCCTCCACATCTCTCCTCTGCATTCCATTCAGGTGCCTCTTCCCAATTCAAACAACACTCCCACTTCTTTGTTCTCGTGGGAGACCATTGCCCAAGCCCTGCATGCTGAACACAATATTATGTTAATGTAGCTTTGCAGCAACCAACAGCAACCAACAACTAGTGCCTAGATATGTTCCCAATTGCATATACATACTTGTTCCCAACGCGCAGATACATGGCCCAATTGCATATAAATACTTGCATCCACTGGCTCTCAAAGCAGCAACTGAAGAGAAGAGAAAAATAAGTGGTGTTTCTGAATATAGTCTTCATTGGCCAGGGAAACTGAGCAAGCAGTGAGAGTACTGCTCTTTGTCTTTTTTATGGCGAAAGAAGGGGGGAAAGACATGCAGGAACAATAGCAAGGATTTGTGGCAAAGGATTACACAGATTCCCCTCCAGCCCCTGTGGTGGACATTAACGAATTCAAGCTCTGGTCTTTCTACCGTGCATTGATAGCAGAGTTGATTGCCACCTTGCTCTTTCTCTACATAACTAAATTGCCACAGAGTTAGTTAGTCCACTAATTAGACACATCATTCATTGCCACAGTTATTTGGCATTCCAAGAACAAGGCTGATTGTGGAAGCGTGGGTGTTCTGGGCATTGCGTGGTCCTTCGAAGGAATGATTTCGTTCTTGTTTACTGCACAGCCGGTATCTCAGGTAATTTGTTCATTTCCAAAGTTCCCTGGAGGTTCGAGATGTTACTTGGGTTTTTATACCTCTAGACGCTATGCTGATCAGGGATTTGATCACTGATACCAGTTAATATGTTTGATTGATATGTACGTGATAGATGGTTTTCTTAGGAGGGCATTTTTATACCTAGATGGATTCTTGGAAGGTATTCTTAATCTGCGCACCTAATATATCTAACAAATAAATGATTCTCCCACAGTTGTCATATTTTCAAACAAGTGTTGTAGTCATCTTAACTACAGACTATGTCTGACAATGAAACGGAAATAGTGAAAATCGAATCTATTTAAGGCCAGAGTTCTGGATAAGTTTTTAGACAACCTGTATATCGTCTGTGGAGAATCCAAAAGCCCTTCTAGCATAAATACGTTGTATGGAGTTTGAGACCAGACTACAAGGTAACTTTGTCTTGATAACTTGAAGGGCTTAAGATCATCAGTTTTGATTAACAATGGATTTATCATTTTCTGTATTTGTATTAACAGAGGGGTGTGACTGAATCTCACGCCCTACACTTATAGTCCACTAAATTTTTATATATAGCATGACGATGTGTTGTCATAATTGGGAACCTATGGTACATTTGTTCATTCCCTTATTTAACTTCTAATATAGATTTAGCGGCAGAAATAGAGCCAACATTCAATTCAAGGTAGATCCATAATTCGTGGTTCACTTATAACAAGCTGTTTTCTGGAACCCTTATTTCTTAGGCTTGAACACCCTATTTTAATGCTGAAGATGCTTAAAAATCAGTTTTGTATTTGTTTTCCTTAACATATAACAATACATGCTCCTTGTCTGTCTGCTTTTGGTAACTGCGCAGGAGTTGCTGCAGATGTTTTCTTCAATAATAACTGGGAAGAATTAAGTATGGTTGTTATATGAATTTTTAGCATTTTTTTGTTCGACAACACACTTAATTGGTAACAATAAGGCATATCATTCATATGGTATCTGTGCTTTATATATTTTGGTATATGACTGACATTTTGCTTTTGTTTGGTCTGCAGAATTTTCCAGAGGGTCCTATAAGACAGTTTGACCAAGTAAATAAGTTTGTTAGAGAAAACTTTGACATAAGCAAGTGGGTTGGCTTGGCTGTTCTTATTTTGCAGGTAATCAAATGTAAGTTTTGTATTCTGAAAGGGCATGTTTGCATTGGGGAGCATAACTGGACTGCTTTGCTGCATTTTGTAAATGGTATTAACTTGGAGCATATGAGTTCCTTTAAATTTTATATTATGTATAAATGCATTCGATTTCATATTTGATCATCTAATCTTCATAAAGAAAATGATATGTTGGCTCATCCATGTTCTATATTACTTCCTGAGCATTTTGTGGGGAATTGTGTCAAGGACATTAAATGCTAGTGTTCAGGGATGTTTGAAACCGGTCTATGTTAGTTTCATAGGTGGTAATGGATGTATATGCTATTTTGTGACCACATTCGAGCATTGTTCCTTTGTATATGCTGTTTCACAACATTGGAAAATAAATTGGGAACTTGAATCCTTCTCAATTAATTCTAGTAGGACTTGAATCCCCTCAATAGATAGTGCAATGTTTATCTCTTGTTTGAACTTTTCCAACTAGATGGTATTGCCGAAGAATTTATGATTTGATTCACTAGCTATATGGTAGTTTTGAACATGCATTTGTGAACAAGGCTACAAACCCAACCTTCCATATATGACTCCGTTTGTATTTATTTTAGTAGAACTTGAATCCCCTCAATAGATAATGCAATGTTTATCTCTTGTTTGAACTTTTCCAACCAGATGGTATTGCCGAAGAATTTATGATTTGATTCAGTAGCTATATGGTAGTTTTGAACATGCATTTGTGAACAAGGCTACAAACCCAGTCTTTCATATATGACACCATTTGTATTTATGGCATGTTGTTCTGGTTTGTTAGGGTCTGTTGATCTGTCCTCACAATGATTCTTCGAGCTATGGGGCCATACACTGGAAATGACTATGATAGTGATGATGATTATGTACCTTCCAGACTTGATTTAAGGCAGCTGTTTTTGAAGTGCTCTAGTCCTCAGACAACAGCCCCACCTGAATCTCTACTATCCCAAAATGATGGCTGGAGCAGAAGGTTGTGAGAAAAAAATGCTTTATCAAGGGAGTTATGTATCTAATTCGACAGTTCAAGACAATATTGTTTAGAATGGAAAGATGCCTGGTATCGTCTTGTTGTTGTTGTCTTTGTATGATGCTGAGACTGAAAATCATGTATATTTTAGCAAGATTTATTTGGAAATAATTCTATATGTAAATGAATAGAGTCTAGACACTTTGGCTTATTCATATTAAGATGCAAGTCCCCATTACTATTATAGATAAACAGATAGTAGTATCAAGACAAACTTCATGAAAGGTGAAGCTCTATCTTTCTACCAAAACAGGATCTTGAATAGTTTATGTTCAAATTTAGTAGAGAAGTTTTTGCTTTGTTCTGGGTACACCCCACGCTGCAAGTAGGACATTTTGATCAGGATTTTATAGTGGCATATAATCATGTATATATTTAATCAGGATTTGAGGCTGAAACCTAACATATATTAATGTATATTTTAGCAAGATTTTTTGAAAAGTAATTCTATATGCAAAGTAGCAGAGTCTAGACACTTTGCCTTATTCATATAAATATTTAAATTCACATTACTACTACAGATAAACAGGCAACATTATCATGACAAACGTTTTGAGCTTCAGTTTGTGAAAGCAAAGCTCTATCTTTCTTCCAACACAGGATCTTGAATAGTTAATGTTTGTGAAGAGGTGTTCTTCAAATGAATGGAATAATACTTTATTAATGAAATGGGAAACCTGGTAAAGTTACAAAATACAGTAGAATATATATCTCTTAATTTTGAAGTAGTTCCATAGTTTTTCAGAATTTTTATGTGAAGATGAATTGAAGGAACGATTCTTCTTGCAAGGACATACGCATATGATTATTAAACTATCACTTAAGACACTAGCATGTGGTCAAGCTGCAACATCAACGTAGTTGAAAGTGCCTTCATGCCATTCCCATAAGTCCAAGTTTTAAGGGGCTTGATTTTTTTTGTCAAGGCAGGCTTCATTAAAATGAAAAAATTACATCCATCTTAAAATTTCAAATGAAAGTAGATTGCATGGTGCCACATCTCAAGCAAGAATATCTACTCATAACCCTTCAAATACAGAGCATGATCTTGCCTCAAGGGCCAAAACAGGCAGTTGTATAAAAATTGAGTTCGCTAGGATAGAAAGCATTTTTCCAAAACACAAGTGTCAAGAACAAACTGAGTAGTGTTAAGCTATGAATTTGAGGAGGATGCTTATGTTCATCACTCTTCCCTGTCCAAAGGTAGGAGGATTTTCTAAGGTGAGTGGATACCACCCAAAGCCAACACTGCCTTACCTTTCTTTACCTACACAAGAGGCAGTTTCTGTTTTGTTGGTGGAGCTTCTTAATTGCAGAACATCTGGATTACTCAATTCTTCAATTTTAGTTAACCATTTGACCAGGTTTGTCTAATTTCAATATAGCTCTTCCCTAGCTTTCTCACATTTTCACACGCCATACTTATTTTCTTACAATCTTCAAGTTCGAGGCACTCAATGGTTCTTGATTTTTTTTCTTGGGCTCATTCAAGCTCATTGAGATGTTGTATAATTTCAAGTTCAAACATTTACTGAAGTTCGACATCATCTCTTAATAAGTTAATTCTTGCAATAGAGATTCATATGTTAGAGTTGGTTTGTCACAGACCCTGAGAAAAATATACTTGTACAAAGAAAGTGCACATACATATTTGAAATAAATGATTAGAAATTGATAGGATGATATAATTGAATGATGTGATTTTTATATATGTTTGAAGAGATTGGTTACCAAGGGTCGTGACTTTAAGATTTACTTCATAACAAATATATATTATATGAGTATAGGAGTTTTAACTTTTTGCAGTCCAACATATAATATATCATTATTTTTGGGTTATCTACATAGTGTAAGTCATTAATCTATGATCCATATCTCATGAGTATGGTTGCAACAGAGTAAGCCAACCATAGGTATGGTGCACAAGATGTGCACATGAACGTCATTGATGATTAGAATAATCCCAACTTTATGTGCATAGGTGCTAAGTATCTGTGCATTGAATGTCCGTGTAAATTATTTTGGTTAACTAGAAGTAATTGTGGGTAGTTAAATGTCTTCTGAGTTTTTTTAAATGGATCGATCTTGTCAGATCGGTTTTCTGATGTGATTGATCTTTCTCAAACGAAGAGGTTGGTTAATGCAAAAGAACATGAGTTGGTTACGTCTTTGAAAGGCCTCTGCAAAGCACACAGACCAAAGGTATATATGACAGGCTTTTCTGTTTTGAATATTAGTATAGTTTGTGCCTAAAAGAAAGTAGAGAGTTCTATAATAACGTGGCCTTTTCCTTTTTGGTCTGTATGCAAATAATATGTACAGTGCTTTAAGGGAAAAGGGTGTTGTAATGAGTTATTTTTCTTTTTTTTTCCCTTTTTTATAAGCTTACACTTAGCTAAGGGAAATATCACCTGTGGCCCCTCTTACTGGGATGAACTAGCCCAAGAGGAGAAACCACAATTCTCTAGCAGGTGAAATTTCCACAGAGAGAGATGGTATGCACATGCCATTCCTTAAGGATTGAATAAAAATGGCTTTAGCTTTTTCTTTTAAATTGGATATTTTTTCTTTGGTAAGATTACATTATAAGCAGACCCCCAACATGCTCTTTGAGGGCCAAAATAGTGCTATCTATTCAACCAAGACACAATAAGATCAAGAGTTGCACTGCATATCATATCTTCAGCTAGGGTGCCAAGTTTGGGGAGTATCTATTCAACATGGGGCCTGGCTTCTAGGCTTGAGAAGTATTTGTTCCACCAATTAATTTAGGACATACACCCAGTTTCATTCATTTTTAAGATGTCATGCAAGTGGTGTGAGACTGAAGTGTTAATGTGGAACAAAGTCCTAACATACAAATTTTCCACTACAATAAGATGGCTTGACCATAGCAAGGGAAATTGGAGGGTTTAATATTTTGTCAACCTTGCAAGTTAACCAAGGTCCTTATGGTCTTGATCTACAATAAGATGGCTTGACCACAGCAAGGAAAATTGGTGAAGGGCTTAATAGTGTGTCAACCTTGAAAGTTAACCAGGGTTGATCTACAATAAGATGGCTTGACTGCAGCAAGGGAAATTGGTGAAGGGATTAATAGTTTGTCAACCTTGGAAGTTAACCAAAGTCGCTATGGGGTTGAATTTTTTTTATTATGATTATATTATTGAACTTGTTGCAAGGAATACATTTTGAAATTTAGGGTTGCACCCCATAACATGGACTTCCTTCAGCTTATATGCTAGGTTAAAGGGTATCTATTCTCTAGATTGGCACTCAGACTCATCCTTCTTAGCATGCCATTTGGATGGGAAAACCACACTGAAAATGAAATGGAGTTGATAGCTTAACACTGGGTCAACCTCACTAATAAACTAATGCCCCTTTGGAAAACCTGAGTTTATTGTGAATTATGTCCATTGTATCCGTCAACATAATGGTGGATTCTAGTGACCCTCTAGTGTTAAAAAAAAAAACCAACACAGTATTGTGATATTATAGCAATGTTCATTGCAAGAGCTCCATAGAAAGTCAGCATTTGAGTGCACAAAAAAGAGGTTACAAGCTATTAAAATTTTGGGCACAACTAGGATTTGAGCTTTCTAGATATTGATCAGTCAAAGCAAGTTAAGTAAAAACCATGTAAGCCTTGGCTTGTTGTTTTAAGTATAATCTCAATATGTAAAATAAGCCTCTACCTATTTTCATCCACTTCACATAAAATGATAAATGTTAAATAGATTTCTATCATTTATTCAGGTTAATGTTGAAGTAATGGTAACGCAAGGAGAGAGAGCAACTAAAATTGTCCGCCTTGTCAAGAAATTAGAAGCTTCTCTGCTGGTGTATGGGCAGACAAGGCCCTCATTGATTGAGAGGTATGAATAAATATTATTATGTTGTTTCTTATAAAACTAGAAGAAACATGCTGGTACATTGCAAAAATGGTACAGGATTTTTGGAAGGAAGAAAGGAGGATTGGTACAATACTGTATTGATAATGCAGAGTGTCTAACTTTGCCCTGGCTGGAACTCTGCCTCGGCTAGAACTCTACCTCGGTGGAACTCTGCTCCGACTGGAACTCTGCCCTCTGCTGGAACTCTGCCCCAACTGGAACCTTGCCCTAGTGTTGTTCCATCCTGGGCAGAGTTCCAGCCGGGTCAAAGTTCCATCCGGGGCAGAGTTCCAGCCGAGGCAGAGTTCCAGCCAGGGAAAAGTTCCAACAAGGCAGAGTTCCAACAAGCGACAGGGTTCCAACAAGCGAGGCAAAGTTCCAGCCCGAGCAAAGTTCCAACCCAGGCAAAGTTCCAGACCGGGCAGAGTTCCAACCCGGGCAGAGTTCCAGTTTGGGCAAAGTTCCAGCCGGGGCATAGTTCCAGCCGGGGCAGAGCTCCAACCGGGGAACAGTTCCAGCCAGGGCATAGTTCCAGCCGGGGCAAAGTTCCATCCCAGGGCATAGTTCCAATCGAAGTAGAGTTCCAGGGAACTCTGCGCCGCAAGTGCCCTATGATAGCATCCTCCTTCACTCTAGTACAAACATTGCTACCAACAGTTTCAGTGCAATGTCTTGTGGTCACTTACTATTTTTTGGTTTCTGAACTATGCCCCGGCTGGAACTATGCCCCGGCTGGAACTTTGCCCGGGTTGGAACTCTGCCCGGTCTGGAACTCTGCCTGGGTTGGAACTTTGCCCAGGCTGGAACTTTTCCCCGCTTGTTGGAACCCTGCCTCTTGTTGGAACTCTGCCTTGTTGGAACTCTGCCCTGGCCGGAACTCTGCCTCGACTAGAACTCTGCCCCGAATGGAACTTTGACCTGGTTGGAACTCTGCCCAGGCTGGAGTTCCCTGGAACTCTGCTTTCGGCTGGATCTATGCCCCAGCTGGAGTTCCCTGGAACTCTGCTTTTGATTGGAACTATGCCTCGGCATAGTGGGCTTATCTCCTCTACCTGTTAGCCGGGAACAATATTTGATGGTTTAATACTATCGGAAATCTCAAGGAAATCAATGTCATAGGCTATGAGCTAATCACAAGATATGGAGTTCATGCATTTTCTCAACACAAATCATTGTAGGTTCTTCACAGTTCTACGTTGGTAATTTTGGATGGCAAAAGTTCCAGTAGGGGCAGAGTTCCAACCAGGGCACAGTTCTAGCGAGGAAAAAATTCCAGCTAGAGCATAGTTCCAACCGAAAGCAGAGTTCCAGCCTAGGGCGGAGTTCCAACAGAGGGTAGAGTTCCAGCCAGGGAACATTGTCCCTCACAGGAACTCTGCCCTGATTGGAAATTTGTCCCGGTTGGAACTCTGCCGAGGCTGGAACTCTTCCCCGCTTATTGGAACCCTGCCCTTGTTGGAACTATTCCCTGGCTGGAACTCTGCCCCGGTTGGAACTCTGCCCAGCTGGAACTTTGACCCAGCTGGAACTCTGCCCAGGGCAGAGTTCCAACCAGGGCATTCAAGCCGGAGCAGAGTTCCAGCCGGGGCATGCATGCCAGGGTAGAGTTCCAGCCAGGGCATGCATGCCGGGGCAAAGTTCCAGCCGAGGAAAAGTCACAACTCCCTCTAGCCGGGGCATGCATGCCCAGGGCAGAGTTCCAGCCGGGGCATGCATGTTGAGGCAAATTTCTAGCCAAGGCATGCATGCATGGAACAACAGCCAAAGTCAAAGATATGAGTCACCAATTACTTCCACAAAATCAGCACCAAGGATCCGAACAAATGAACAGAATTCCTATATATTGTAATTTGAGATCTAATTAGTTAGTCATTTTATCCATAATATCCTAGTCATTTATAATATCCTAGTCATTTATAAACACATCGTATTGTAAGTGCAAGGTCGTAATTGTAAGTCCATCAAAATGTCTATTGTAAAATATGACGAATTTTCTGAAGAGATATGTGTCAAAACAACTGAAAAAGAAGAAATCAATTCCAAACAACAGCGTGGTTGATTGTTCAATATCTGCTATGGTTTATACAAGAATTTACATTGCTTAAACAATGGGAGAAATAAACCAATATGTTTGAGGATTTATTCAGATTTGTTGTATGAAGATCAAATATAAAAAAATCACTAGAACTAGCCATAATAAATCGTAATAAAATATATCTATTTAAAATATCAATACTGCAATATCATTAGGGCACAAAGGAATTGAACCCTCAACCTCTTGCTTGTAAAGTAGGCCCTCTTCCATTAAGCTAGAACCCTTTAAGAATTGGGGAAATGAACAATATTAACACCAAGATTGCATCATTTGTAATCCTAAGAAAAGACTAGTAATCCCAACATTGTTTTTGACTTAGGAGACCTAAGAAAGTAGTCTGAATGGATCTGACCTTATTTAGATATTTGGATATTAATAGATTTTTAAAACATTAAAATATAAAATTCTTAGGCTAGAATAGATAACAGAAACAAAAATAACCATTTGATTATGGCATTTCTTAATTTTTCCAACTGCATATTCATAATGCTACTATACCCTTTTGTATAACGCAGACATTCCTATTACCAGATCCCAATGTTGTTTCAGGGTATTCCTAGCCACTGGATTATTGCATAGTGAATAGCTAGTGATAAAGGGCACAAATCAATCGAGTCTCTATGCTGGTGGAAATTAACTTCGGAGGGTATTTCTCCAGGGTCTATGAATATTCATAAAGATAGTCATGAAGGCATATTAGAAGTCCACTCAAGCACAATCTATATTTTACTCCCTTGAACCTTCTTTGCAAGATCCTAATTACTATATCTAATTCCATACTAATACCTACTTACTTGAACAAAAAGTCCCTAATTACAATATCTAGCAATAAAAGAGATAAGGTTGTCCCAACTCCACTTTACTTTAGAGACAATCTTCTTTATCTCCCATCAATGGGACTTCAATACAATTTTTACTCTCATTGTACTCCTGGAACAGACCAATCAGTACAAATCAATCGTTGCACTTAAAACTAATGGCCAAAGAATATTTTCATATAAAAGCTTCACAAATTGTGGCCATAACCATCACCAGCATTTCCTAGGATGGAAATTTGCCCCACTTGAAACTATGCTCGCTTGGAACTCTGCCCTGGTTGGAACTCTGCCCCTGGATGGAACTCTGCCCTACCTGGAACTCTACCTCACCTGAAACCATGGTCGCCTGGAACTCTGCCTTGCATGGAACTCTGCCCTGGCTGGAACTCTGCCTTGCATGGAACTTTACCCTGGATGGCATAATGGAAATGCTTGAGTTTCTATTTTGTAAATTTCTTTTTGGTTTCTGGTTGATCTATTTGGTTCATTGATCTGTATCTTGTTTCGCTTATATGGTGGTTTGAAACCTCGTTCATGGCCAATTAACCCTAGAATCTTTAATGAAAGCCTATAGCCCTTGATTTCCTTCTCTAGCATTGTCAAAGCCTTGAAACTTATCATTGGCGTATAAAATTTCCTAATGGTGGACAAATATTCATTACAATACCTTGTATTGACCTTTGAGCCCGAAGAACTATGCCCCACCTAGAACTCTGCGATAGCTGGATCATTGTTGCGCATGGAAACTACATGGAACTTTGCCCCATTTGGAACTTTCCCCTACATGGAACTTTGCCTCATCTGGAACTCTGCCCCGGCAGGAACTCTGCCCCATCTGGAACTCTACCCTGCATGGATATTTTCCCTGGCTGGAACTCTGCTCCAGTTGGAACTCTGCCCGGGATGGAACTCTACCTTGAATGGAACTCTACCCTGGCTGGAACTTTTCCGTGCATGGAACTCTGCCTCGGCTGGAACTCTACCCTACCTGGAACTCTGCCCTGGCTAGAACTCTGCCCTGGCTAGAACTCTTCCCTGGCTAGAACTCTGCCTTGGCTAGATGGTGTTACTATTGTTCATTTCCCCAATTCTTAAAGGGTTCTAGCTCAATGGCAGAGTTCCAGCCAGGGCACATTGTCCCTCACAGGAACCCTACCCCGATTGGAACTCTGCCCTGATTGGAACTCTGCCCCGGTTGGAACTCTGCCCGGGCTAGAACTCTGCCCCGCTGGAACTCTGCCCCGCTTGTTGGAACCCCGCCCTTGATGGAACCCTGCCCTTGTTGGAACTTTTCCTTGACTGGAACTCTGCCCCGGTTGGAACTCTGCCCAGCTGGAACTTTGACCCAGCTGGAACTCTTCCCAGGGCAGAGTTCCAGCCGAGGAAAAGTCACAACTCCCTCTAGCCAGGGCATGCATGCCCAGGGCAAAGTTCCAGCCGGGTCAAAGTTCCATCCATGCATGAGTTCACCCACCAAATCATCATTACAAGGCATGGGGAGATTATTCTTGATGATGACCCATTTAAGTTCCCTATAACTAATATTGAGGTGGTAATATCCATCTTATTTCCTTGCGAAGATCTCTAGGGAAACATAAGGGAATATAATTGAAGTTATGACCCCAACTTCCAAAATATCCTCTACAAGTCTTTTAATCTCAAACTTCTAAAAATGGGCATATTGATAGGGGCACCCCATTGTGGAAACTTTAATGAGGTTGAACTCAATAGTGTGCTCTGTTTCCTTGTTAAGTGGATGTTCTACAAGCATCTCCTAGAAGGCCACTTTAATTTTTATGAAGTTAGAGAGGTTTGGACCATACATGTGTTGGGAAGGAATTTCCTTGGTATAATACAAGCAAACCATGAAACTAAAGTGGCCCTTCTTAAAATGTTTGGACATGTTTTGAGCCCATACATAATTTTTTTTTAAATACTAGTCCTTTGCGAATGAATTCACAACCATCTCAATGTAAGAAGAGGAATTTATTTGTGGTTGGTGGAGTAGGTCAATAGAGAAATAAGCCATTAAGCACCCAAAAAAACATCTGGCCCTCCAAATATGTGACAGTGAAGTCATCCTTAAGGATATAGTCAATATTCCACAATAAGTTCCACCTTGTGCACCACACCTTCAAAGGAAATATGTTATGCCTCAACATGTTAATGGGAAAACATTAAAAAGTATCTCAGTAGAGGCCCAAATGCTTACTTTGTTTCTTATCAAGAATATTTAGTGCACTACCAAGGTTGACCATAACAATTACACTTTCATTTTTATTCATGATTATCTAGTTCTTCATGAATAGTACCCTATACATTGTTGTATTCCAACTCAGATTAGTGCAATCCTTTGATCATCAAAGCATTTGAGTATCACAGACATGACCCTTAAACCACGGTTGAGAGCATTTGCAACGAAGGTTTGATGGAGAGGGATTTGGGATTTGGGTTTTGGGTGGGTTTACAACTAAAGGCATTTATCTATGGTACTTCAAGGTTCCTGTCTTTCTTAGTCTTCATACTATATATATATAGAACCCCAAGTAGTTTTCTCCTTAAGGCTTCAACGTGACTTTGCTCATCTAACTATAGTAATGGATTTTTCAAAATAGTCAAGTTATTTTTAACTCAATCAAAATTTATGTACATGGATTTGAAACATAAATATCCTACACTAAATCCAAAAAGTGTTTGGATTTGGACTCAAAGGGCTAAGGTGCTGCTCTGCACCTGTAGAGGTGACCTCTAACATCCATGTTGCAGGATTATACTTGTCCTTAATATTTGGCACTCCTGGAATAGCTTGCAGAGGAAATTAAAGTAAAGCACTATTACTTACACTTCCCTTGAGGCTTGGTCTCTCGAGAAATAAGCCAATTGTATTTGGACATGGCCAAAACTGCATGGTAACAGGTCTTGATTTTCTACCTCAAAATACTTAATCATGTTTTCTGAATGGTGACCCAATGCACTAGAATAAATGATTTCACCTCCCCGTTTCATTAACAGTAACTGTAACCAGTCAAAAGTTCACCCAAGTGAGACAATGTAAATGCATCCGTCATCTCAAAAGGAATGCAATAGGCTTTTCAATATTTCAGTAATGGTCCATATATTATATTAATCTACCTCATCAAATGCTTCAAAAATGTCAATACTCGGCTGGTGAATAGTGCAAACTACGGTCCTTCATGTGTCCACTATATTCCGCACTGCCCGCATTACTATAGTAGCAGTACGTGCATCTAAACCTGATGTGGGTTCATCCATGAATATGATAGAAGGATTTGTGACAAGCTCTACTGCAATTGTCAATCTTTTGCGTTGCTTAATAGATAAACCATTAACACCAAGAATGCCCACTAGAGAATCTTTTAGACCATCTAATTCAATCATCTCCATGACTTGACTTACAAAATTCTGTAAAAAGAAAAAATGTTAGCAAAGCAACCTTTGCTTCTATCGGAAACAGAAGAGAAAAAATAAAATAAAATGATGAAATTTAGGAATCTATCAGCAATAGCAAGATTGTGCAGAGGGACTCATTTGCAAAGGTCACCTTCTTGGTCTTTGAATCTATTTCAGGTGCAAGGCACAACCAAGATGAAAAAAGTAGTGATTCATGTACAGTAACTTGTGGAGAATGTATATCATTCTGCTCACAGTAACCTGATATTCGGGTAAATGAGCGTGCTGCAGATGCGCTGAAGAAGAGGCGGGAATTGGCATGGTTGTTTGAATTGTGAAGGCGGGTGGGGACAACGACGGTGACTCGGACACAGACGGACGGAGGGAGACGACGGAGGATGTAACGGCAATCCGGGGCGCAACGGAGAATTGGAAAACAGAGTGATGGAGACGGTGGTAAAACGACGGACATCCAACGAGGAGAAAGGGGTCGCTGATGACCAGAGTTTCGGCGCGACGATTGCCGCCGGGCAAAATTTTCGCGTCGGTAGCTTACTCCTTTTTCTTCTGGCTATGGTAGATTGGAAGGGAAGTAATAATGTGAATTACGTACTATATTCTTTGTCATGTAACCCAAGAGTGAATTTATGATTTTTATAATTAAATAACCTAGCCATTATTCCCAAGTCTTTTCTCACTGGAAAGATCTAAACTACTCGTTACGTACTACATACGTTCTTTCCCTTGTAATCTAAGACTCAATTTTCTGCGAAAAAAACAAAAACAAAAAATAAATATTTGATTACTTGTGGAAAGATCTAAACTACTCGTTACGTACTACATACGTTCTTTTACTCGTAATCTAAGACTCAATTTTCTCCGAAATAAACAAAAGGGAAAAATAAATATTTTATTACTTGTGACATATAATCTAAGACTCAATTTCTAAAAAAACACAAAAAAATTATTTAACATACAATATAATTAAGAAGAAAAATTACGACTCAATTTTCAAGAAAACAAAAAAATTAGCCCATTAAAGAAAAGTAATTACTTGGAATGATCTTGCTCTAAATATGATATTATTAATTACTTGGAATGATCTTGCAAGCATGAAGCAAAAATTAAAAAAAAAAGAAAATAGGTTAAAATATTAAGTTATTAGGAAAAGTGGGTACGGGTAGGGGGACACCATTTTTGAAACAGGGAATTTGGGTGTATATATATATATATCAGTCACATCATACATGCATATTTGATATTTCTAAATTCAATGAATCATATAAACATTATATTGAAAATTTGAAACATAAAATAATAAATTTGATAAATTGTATGACATAGACTCAAAGTAGATATCAAGTGGAAGACCAAAGTTATATTAATATAATTAATAACATAAAATATTATATGTCCATGACACCATGAGTTCAAACTTCATTGTCATGCTTTTTGTGAAAAAAAAAACTTCATTGTCATGCTACATTCAAAATTTACCTACTGGCATTTCCAAACATGAAAAAGAGAGTTCAAAACAGTAAACATTGAACAATGAACAAGATAACTGATTTGGCTTCCTCAAGCCATGTCATCAGCATCCTCAGGATCAATGTCATCAACATCACTAAGGTCCTCTTCCACACCGTTGCTTGAGTAGTGAGCACGAAGCACTAGGAGTGAGAAATGGAGTGTTGTGTGATTTTAGGTAAGGGGCACGGACCGAAATAACATGTGTTTTAATGTTTTAATTTTTAATTTTTTTAATTTTAAACTTCAAACATTGCAAATCGACCGCCCTGACCTGCGAGCTAAGGAAAATTGCCTAACAATCATACCGCCCGTGTATCCAAACACGTGGTATGGCGTACCGAAACCCATGCAAGTACCCTGTTTTTATAAATGAAATACCTGATACGTGAGGTTGGATTTGGGTACAGCTGAGAACATACCATTAAAGTACCCAAGTACTCGGTACATGTACCCAGTACTGGTTATTGATTTCAAAAATTATTTTAAAGGTAGGAGGTCTTTAGAATATAATTGTAGTGAATTGAAAGGTACTATCAAACAAATTGTAAGGTCCATGAGGACAATTTGGCCACAAAGGACTCCTCAAAGTTCAGGTGGTAAATTCAGTGAGTAAACTGCAATCCAGTGAGTTGATAAAAAATAAAGACTTCCGCTGGTATAAATATTATACATCCTCAAAAGTTTAGGTGGTAATTTCAGTTAGTAAACTACAAATCCAGTGATTTGATAAAAATCGACATTTCTGCTGGTATAAATATTATATATCCTCAAAAGTTCAGGTGGTAATTTCAATGAGTGAATTGCGATCCAGTGATTTGATAAAAGAAAACATGTCTGCTGGTATAAATTTATCATACTTTAAGTGCTATGAAAGCATTTTGGAGTTGAACATACATATAAATATCATGTTTAATTAACAAAACCATGCTCAAAATATACTGTCATTGTTTTCATAAAATTGGCTTTCAAATCTTTAGTTCTATGAGACGTTCGTGCCTCATGGAAGTGTAGCTGTTGAGTAGCATTTGTGCTTCATGTCTTAAACCCCTGCTTTCCCACCTCTGGAAGAAAGTCCTGTACCAGTGAGCAGATAACTTGGGATACCTCTTCAAGTTGTCATTGAAATCCACATAATGAAGACCAAAACGCCAAGTGTAACTAGTCAAAACTTCAAAGTCATCTAGCAGAGTCCATATAAAGTATCCACGGATGTCTGACCCATTCCTCCCACAGTGAATAAACATTTTATGTCTGACATAGACATTCATCATTTCACAAGTTCATTGATTTCAACATACATTTCTAAAAAAATGTCTAAGAAATGGTATGCCCTGAATGGAACATTGTATACTTTTTGTATACCTTATTGCTGCAAGCACATACTGAAGGACATCTCAATGGAGATCAACCCTACATTGATCATTCAAAGCCTCAGAGAGGGGAATAGAAGAATTATTGGGCTCTGCAAATCCTGTCAGACATGAAAGCTGATATGTTAAGTCCGAAATAGATAATTCAATGGCCACAAGAACTATTGGGAACATTATAGGCCTTAAGAATGATCCAAGGGTGATATAGGAAGGAGTAGCACCAATCTGTGATGTATGTTTTCTTGAACCTGCCCAAATCTACACTTGTACATAAAAATCTCAATGAGGACTTGAAAATCTAACTAGTGCTAGAGGAATCACATAAGAAGAATACCCACCATTTTCATACACAACAATAGGAGTATTATGGGAACGTTCCTCAAAATATTCAAGCACTGCCTGCATACTTTGTGGTACAACTGGAGAACCATTTAATGTTGTCTACCACAAATTTTATTTCAAATCATTTGGACAGGGTACTTTGAAGATAATGATAAGAATTTATAAAAAAAGTCTCTTGTTAAAAAAAAGCATAAGATTATAATAAGGCTTGCTTCAAAATCCTCTTACCCTATTGCTGATCGGGATTCCATCTCGCTCCACTGTATTCCTCAAGCGTTATAAAACAACAATAAAATGTTCTCAATATCTCATCCTAGCAATATATCACCTTTAAATTACACAAAAAGCATAGAATTAAAACATCAACAGATCTCTTTTATGATTTTGAGGTAGTATTGTTGCTCTTTATAGGTTTAAAGAGGCCATGTTGAAACATTGTTGAAGACAAGAATTATCGATTCAAATCTGTTTGTAAGCTTGAGTTTCATACCTACCATTCCAATGGACATATCTTGAAGATAGTCTCTTGACATAGCAGCACTTTTTCTAGGAACATAGACTGTTCCTCTGTAAATAAAGGAAATCGAGAATCCACTACATTCCTTAGACCTACTGGATAGTTTCCTGAAACAAGCGGGTCTAAGAACCTGGTTTTTGGAAAATAAAAATAAAAAATCAGAAGAGATTTCCACCTTCAACCAAAGACAAGTAAACATCTTTGCATCCACTTTATCAATATTTCTTTTCATTATTTGGATCAATATAAAATCCCCAACTAAAAAAAGGAAGAAATAACAATTGACAAGAATGATTAATGACATTGAAGATATTGGTTGAAGCATGAGTTAACTTGATAATTCACTGTGAAAGAAGTAAACTTACCAACCCACCATAAAATCATTTGCTCTTTGAGTGGCAGCTACATCTATGGTTTTATTGGTAAGAGGTATCATCCAATTTGCTAAAACTACTAATCCAATCCAACCCTTTTGCTCTACCTGCATTCACGAACAAAATTAGACAATATCTTAAACTGATATGCTATTAAGAGGAATCGAGATGCCCACCCTGGTTATCCATAAAAATCTCACCTAGAACGAGATGAATAGAGATCAAAGGGTAAAAGAACCTGATATGTTTTCCTGTACAGCTCCACAGCTGCCGAATGCGCTAGCAAGACATGGTGGCCAACAATATAAGGCTCGATAGTTGAGTTTCCAGCAGTACAATTTCCGAATGGTTGGGAGCATCGTTGAGGTGGAAAAAAGACAAAATCATATCCTATAATTGCAAATATATTGGGCTCATTGAAAGTGGACCAATACTTCACCCGATCACCAAATTCTCTGAAACACACATCTGCATAAGCTACAAAATCCTCCCTGCATACAATCAAAGTATATTAGAGAACTCCGTTTCTCTAACAACAAGATTATTTGTGTATCATTAAAATTGATGCTTTGGCTTGTTTGTCAATCCACATGGTTAGAATATCAAGAACAGGACATCGCCCAAGATGTTTACACAATCTGTGGATTTATGAAACCCCCATAGGGATCTTCTAGAGCCTGGGGCAGATCAAAGTGGTATAAAGTAACATGTGGTTGAATACCTGAGACGCACATTGTGTCAGGATTAACATCTTTAAGGATGATAGTCACATAAGTAAAAACAAAGTAGAAATAGGTGTTTGTCAATAAATCAAACAAGAGCCCTACCATGAGCCAAAATTTCGTTTATGAGGTTGTTATAGTACTCGAGGCCTTTTGGGTTGATGGGTCCTTTACCATCTCCATCAATATATGTGAAATAATTATTTCCTACCATTGTCCTTCAAATGTTTATTAAATTCTCAGGACTAAACATCAAGTCAAGCCTCTATTAGAAATATACCAGGAATAAGCCTGGGCCAAGAGACTGAAAATCTATATGCATCTACTCCAATGGCAGACATTAGACCAATATCTTCCTTCAAAACCCATATTAAATTTTCCATCATATTGATACCCAAATCATCTACGAGTTTAACTATTGATCCAAGTTTAAAAGAAGAAATACTGGGATTCGATATGCACCCAGAGATTCAGAATGTATTACAAATTTACAAGTAGCCAATGTATATGGAAATTTGTGCATGTGACATCTATTGTTCTGAGATTTGCAAAGTTGTAATACCTTGTAACGATGGTATTGATCAACAGCTACATCTCCATTACCTCCATCCACAGTAGCCCCTGGCATACAATTGAAAAACAAACAACAGCTCAAGTCCTGTCTTGGCCTTAAAATCCCAAAGTAAAGTAGGGAACTGGATACAATGCAAATGAAATGTGCATGCTGAAACATACCTTTAGTATGAGTAAAATTGTCAAAAATGCTTGGCTTCCGACCATCTTCTGCTGCAGCGCCTTCATATTGTAGAAAACCCATTGTTGAATTTTTCATATTAAATCCTACCCTATGAAATGGGACCTGGGCATGTCCCACTCATAATCACATGAATGAAGGAATATATATATAAAATATGAAGGATGAAGTAGACAGAGACCTGATAAGCCGAAGAAGCAACACCAAAAATGAAGCCCAGAGGAAAGTCGTTTCGAGATTGGTGTGGTGTATACGCAGAAACAGTAGACAGGCTCACCAGAATCAGCAGTTCTATAACAATAATCGATCCTATTTTCCTCATGTCTGCTAAAAGAGTATTCATTGACTGAGGACTGTAACGAGAACAAGTACATTGAAATCTGGAATGCTAGGGTTTGCATCATTTCTTGTTTCAGCTATAGCTTCAGCTTCCATTGAAGACAACGAGGAAGTAGAATCAGAGAAAATTGATGGCTCTGGCTCGCTGATGATATCGAAAAGAGGAGCCCACCAAGGCTTCTTCTTTCTTTCTGCCCCGGAGATCATCTCCACCACGCCTTCCTCACCTGAAGAATAGGAAACGGCACTAGCAGATCGCACTATCATCATCGATCTGTGACAGAGAAGTCGCGGGATCGAATCACCGAAACAGGGTTTCTTTGGAGAACTTTGGCAGATGGGGATGGCATTTCAATTTTTGGAGGACGCTATGTCTGGATAGACACATGTCCATCACAGTACCAAGCAAAACCTCCATTTTTATCAATGGGCAAACAATCTGCACCCAGTGGAAGATATCACCTGAGATTTTGAAAGTATAGCAGAGGACCGGCAATCCGCGGGAATTTTGTTTGAATTGGGAAAGAGGACGGACGTGGAGAAAGGGAGACGGGCGATGGACGGCGGGGTTAACGACGACAATATACCGTGCACGATGTCGAACGGAGTTTTGAAGAACCATGGGGTGCCGGCAACGGAGAGATTGGCCGGTCCGGTGGTTGGAGCGCTGGCGCAACGATTGCCACCGGGCAAAATCGTCGCGTCGGTAGCTTACTCCAAATCAAAGGGGATGGTTTTAATGATTCTGACAGCCATTAAGACAAATGACGTTGCTAATATTTGTACCGGGAAAAAATTTATACTCACTCTTTACCCTTCCCTCAGTGGATTTTGTCCACCGTTATCGTTCTGGTCGCATATGTTTTTCCCAGTCCCTTCACATTTTTCCTTTTTAATTCACTTATAAATATTTCGCAGGGGCTAGGGTGTTTACATTTTACACTTGCCCATTTATGATCGCGGAATGGGGAAATATTTTATATTGATTCTCAATCCATTCTCCCTTATCCCTAATGGTTTATTTTTCCATCGTTATGTTGCGAAATTTTTTCTCAAGTATCCTAAGTTTACCTCCTAGGAAGTTTAACTCACATAGATCACAATATTTGTTTCTGGTGGGGCCTTGGCCTTAAGCTCCTCACCAGAACAAGTACAATCATAATTTACATTTACAAAGTATTTTTAAGGGAAGCAAGAGGGATCTTACACCAAGTCCGTTAGTTTGTATGCACCTTTCAACATCGTGTGTAGTTTACAACTCACATGACACACACATCTACAACACCCTTGGATAGGTGCACCAAAGCAAGTTACATTATTATTAAGATTTTTGAAAATACAAATATCTAACTAAAGGATTAATTAACTTTTTTCCAATTAGAGATATGAAGCATAACTTTTTTAAGTTGTATTAGTGTATAGAACTTTGAGAACACAACAACATAGGTGAAATAATGAGATTTTATGTGTCCATAAGCACTATGCATGCCAATTCCTTTAGTTTGCATGCACATTTAAATATTGTGTATAGTTTACAATTCACTTGATACACACATGTGAAACATCGTTGGTTGGGTGCACCAATGCCAATTGCATTATTTTTATTTTTTTTGAAAATAAAAATCTAAACAAAATATTAATTAAGGTTGTTCAATTAAAAATATGAAGCATACAATTCTTTTAAAGTTGTATTATAGTATAGAATTTGAGAACACAACATGATATGGCTGAAATAATGAGATTTTGTATATATATGTTGAAGTTTCTTCATAATATTGTGGCATTTTTTTGAGAAATTAATATGAGTAATAATAATATAATTTATTGCATAAAATAATATAGTTTATAGAATTTAACATGAATTATTATTTATCAAAATAATTTTGAAATGTATAGCTATAGATATTTGGTGCATTGCCTCACATGTGTTAATATTGATTTAGTGATTTCCATTTTGATTTATTTATTTTAAAATAAACAATTAAATTAGTATTATAAAATTAGTTATAATTATATTTAACAACTATTTAATACAAAATTGCAAGAGTTTTGGATATATACATTCCACTAAAAGTATTCTTTCCTTCTTACTATTCATGTCCAATATATTCTAAAGTTGTTATTTCCTATATGGAACTATATAGCTTAACAAACTACTATATAAGAACTAGAAGTTACAAAACATAAATAATTAAAATTAAGAAATTATAATAGCATGACCTTTGGGGCAGTTTTTAGTATAGTTTTTTGTTTGTTTGTTTGTTTTTTAATTGTTTCTATTTATTGTTGTGCTTTCTCCCTTAACCTTGACTTCCTTACTTGGAAGGTAGGTTGCTTATTTAGTGCATTCCTTGACTTCGTCAAAGACCACAAGGGTGATCCCAATGAGCATGCAAGATAAGGGTGGAGAAGAGGCTTCCTCAATAGGAATATCGAAATGTGTCAAGAGCTTGTCGACCCTAGTGCCAATAGGTTGTAGAGGTTCAACCCCTAGTTTGAAATGTCTTTGTGGGTGTGAATGAATAAATACCTTGATTATTTCATGGCTTTGTTCTTCTCTTGATGCTCTATCATCCAATTCTTATACCAATCATCTAGCCAATGCTAGCATTTCATAGACATAATCCTTACAACTTATTTAGTTCTTCTAGTTCAATCTCACATCTATTGATCCCTCTTTTAACCTAGAGAAAGATGTAGGCTACATAACAACTATGAATGCAATGGTAACTACTAGTGTGTTTATATTCTAGGATCCATTAATTAAGGAGATATGTAGGATCCTTGGATAATCAATTAGGCTTGTCCTTCGAACTAAATAACAAGAAGACTTAGCTCCTAACTAAAACCATAGGCTCACTTCCAACCAGTAGAGTGACAACCCACATACATACAAATGGATCATATCTCAAGCCTTTATGATATCAAAAGATGGTACATTGATTGGTATTGAATGTGTGAAATGTATTTCCCTTATGTTTTTGGCTAGCATGCACTTTCACTTGTAAGTAGTGCGATGCCTCAAATTTCGAATGGGGATGTTGATGGGATTGACTTGTAGATTATGTCTCCATATCCTTGTTTTAAGGTGCCTTCATTCCCATAAATACAATTATTGGCTTGAATAACTACCTTTGTTTTGTGATCATTGCACTTGCTAAAACTCTATGCTTGCAAAATGTTTGACTATGTGAGAATGCTCTAATAATGATGGAATGCTGCTTTTGCCTTTCAACATAAAAAGATCTTTATATACTACATTCATTCTTTCATTTTTGAATGTTATTCCCCTAATACAAGTATACTCTTTGAATGATCCCTTTACTTACCATTCCTAATTAAATTAATAATATAGATATAATTTGAAACATTTTAAAATTTATAAACAAAGAAAAATAATTAATTAATGATCTTTGAAAGAAAAACAAAATTTAATACATGCCCATTAGGATTTGATTCATATTTTGGAGTGTGGGAAACGTAAATATTTTAAAAGTAAATACAAAGGTAAAGGAGTTGTTTTGTTTGTTTAAAGAGCAA
>LPNX011097058.1:1856636-1861015 GCA_001517045.1 Pseudotsuga menziesii | reverse complement strand
AAGTCTAGCAAATAAGGGAGGTAGGGAGGTGCTAGGGGAGACTTTATGTCTCTGTCTGCAAGTGGGTGCTTGTAGAGGTTGAATATTGGTGTCTTCACTTAGTTGGTGCTAGGATAAACTGGAAGTTGGTGCTCCCACCCAGTTGGTGCTGGGTCACAGTGAGAGTTGATGCTCTCAGCAAGTTGGTGCTTGCATTTAGAGGTTGCAGCCTCTTTGAGTCGGTGCTCAAATAAGAAGTGATGTACAACCATTGAAGCCTTTGACATTATAAGAAGAAGAGGTTTTTCCCTTATGGGTTTCCTCGTGAAATATCTGTGTATGATATATGTGATTAAATGTTATGATTGAATGCTGTGTTTTATGTTATCTGCTCTCACGTTTATAACTCTGAATTCATAGCAAAGATTGACTGCCATAAAGTTTATTGATTCTAAGTTAAAAGAAGTATGTTGTAACAAATCTTAACTAACTGATTCACCCCCCCTCTCAGTTAGTTTATACCTGTAACAGTTGTCCCATCCTTTATTTTGGGATCATTATTCACTCTATAAGTTCAAGTTAGTGATGTTCAACAAGTAACTTAAACACTTGGATATAAAGAAATGGCCTCTTATGACCTCTATAATCAATGCATACAATGCAAGTGTACTAGCATATGAAACGAGGATTTTATTTTGTATTACAACTTCAATTGTATACATATAAAAAAGCTTGGCTTCACTAGTACTAGCCTATGCAACAAAGTACTTATATTTGTGTCATTTCATATATCCATATGCCACAAGTAACTTATCCGGTTTCTTGGATGTAATATATCCAATTCCAACTTTCCAAGAAGAGCAGAACAAGTAGTACACAAAGTTGGGAGTTATTTTTTCTAGTTGTATTGTCAATTGGCTACTCCTAGTTAGGATTTCAAATACCCTTGAATAAGTTTTCACTTGGAGCTATGCACATAACAATACACCCTGAAAGAAAACTAAATAAGAAAACTATCACATTATTAGTAATAAATTGATTTAAGAGACAAAATCTAAAAATCAATAAAACAGTGCATCTGAATTAAGATTATTATAAATTTATTTGCAACTATAAATGAAATTATAAAGTTATTATAAGTACTCTTTCTATATTTCAGTGTGGTTGTTGATTTGAACTCGTTCATTTGAACATAGTTTAGAGGACTCTTCTCATATTTCAATGTGGTTTTCGATTTGGTTTGCCTTAACACACATGAAATGGATTAAATTTTCTTTCGTTAGATGAAAAACTAAAACTCTGATTTAATTTGATATGTGCTCCTCTCGTTGGTTGGAGCCTTGCTTTTTTTTCAAGGTGATGAACAAAGAGGTTTATAAAACTTCACTACGAAGGAGGAGTGCAAAATTCAATGATATTGATGCTTTTGACACTTCGCATCACCACTTTTCAAAACTGAAGGCCGGAAATAAAAGAAATGTAAAAACATAAATATGCAACTTACTAGAAGCAGAGAGAACGTGTAAATGAGAGAAAACTGGAACTTTGAAAGTGATGAAGCAATCAATCTAGAAAAGCTTTAATTACATCAAGAAATGTATCTGTGCCGAAATGATGATAGACCATGAACGATGATAGACAATGAGTTGATAATGATTTTCACATTTGATTAAGATAACACTTGTTATCATTCATATTCAGATAATTGTTTGTGTCTTTCTACATTCCTCATGAAACTCCCATAATTTCCCTTCGATTGGTAGAGTACTGAATGCGGCAAAATAGTCACATGGCAGTGCAATGTCATGTTGCCATGGTCTGCCTCCAAATTAAAGTTCCAAATATTATTGAATCTTGCAGGCAAACATCTTTCGCAACTGGCTAACTTTCCCAACTACCTTCCTTTCTTGGAGTTGTTTGGATCCACTTGGCTATGGATCCCACTGGTGTGTGAACGCCATCCAGAATCGTAACAGCGTTGTGATTACTTGATAACTATGCTTTACTCCAAAACTAATTTTGTGACGTTCTACGATATAATTATAGAGATACTCATGATATCACTAAATTATATCCCATTCCTACCATAACAATATATTGCATCCCCAATAGTTAATAAGCTAAACTATGGATGTACATTAACTAGATATCTCAGTTTTGTAATGCAGACCAGACCATTCCTCTTTTCTTGATATCTAAAGTTTTGTTACAGGAAAATCATAAATACCATCTATCACAGAGTCCCCTCAATTGTTTCCAACTTGGATTGCCACTGGCTTTTCCCTCCACCCCTTGGATTTGAGATTATGACATAAAATAAACTGGGGAATAGTGGTTTTCCACTGCACATTCGTCATGTTGTCTATGAATATCGAATCGTCGTGTGGCTATGATTATCGAACAAAGGCTGCACTTGCACTTGAGGTTTACCAAACCCACATGATAATTTTGATCTCTCTATCGCCTTGATCTTCTCCTTTGCTGATAGCCTAGTGTTGATCTTGAAAAGGAGAGAATCCAAGTCCGAGTCTGTTAACAAAAACTGTAATTTCTTAAAGTAGATTCTCAATCCCCAATCGATCATTATCGCCCAAACCTGGGAGATTTTCTGACCGACATAAAGACCGTCTGAATTACGGACGAAGTGCCCCAGATATTCTAGCAGAATCTCCTGGCTTCTCCGCTCTTCATAGAACTCCTCGATGCTCCAGTAGATCAATATGAGCTTGGCAGAGCTGAAAGAACTACAAGAAGGAAGCTGCGAGAAGGCTGTCCCATGGGCGTTGGACAAGGTTGTTCCATAGCTCTGGAGAGGAATGCACAAAACATAAGCTTTGGTAGAATTTCTCTACCAGTCTAAATCTAGTTCCAGTAGTCCATTTCATAACCATGGAGCCATGGTGTGGTCCTGACAACAAGAAGGGTAAGAAGGTCATGCATGGCGTGATCGTGACAACAGGAAGGGTGAGAAGGGCATGCAGAACCCTCTCTTAATGGCCACCCTAACATTGCCTTATTTCGTTAATATTCTAATCTGTGTGTGTGAATTGCCAATTTTATTTCTATCACTTTGATTTAGAAAACATTTTTTTATTACCAATTGGTGAATGTCAACAACTCTAAGATCCTCTCCATCCTTTTATTTTTTTTTAAACCAAGGATGTTATAAATTTATTTTTTCAATTATCTATATATGTTTATATTTCTATCTCTTAATTTTGGTGAATTTTTCATCCATCGAGAACACTGTTTGGTGAATTTTTCATCCATGGGGAACACTGAACACTTGAACAATCTGAACACAACACAAACAAGCTTTAGAGGCCAATATCAGGCAGGGAATATACAACTTTACTGCTCTTTTTTCTTGTTATAAATATAGTTGAAAGATGTTCATATAAAAACTAAGTGTCTCAATTTAAGTATTGAGTACTTACCTTATGTTCAAATATTTTTTCTAAATTGATTATTGAGTGCATTGAATTTTAATCACAAAATTCAGATAAAGAATGATTTAAAAAAAAACTCAATTAGTTCATTAGTTGTCCAAGAGGATTGACTATTTGCTAATAGGTAACTCAATATATAATTTAGCTTGGGTTCATATAAAAGTTGAAATATTTCTCATAAAACATGTCATCCGCATGTGGAGTAGCACTAATATATTTTTCTTAATAAGTAATCTTGTGGATAGACTTCATGCACATCAGAGCACGATCAGTGAAACCTAAATGAATAAGTGTTTCATTTTTGTAATAGTGACAAAGATATATATGGACAAACCCAACTTCCTATAGATGGCTTGTATGAAGAGTGTAGAGAATGATTTATGATGGCTATAATAAATAATTTTTTAAACCATTACCACTTTGGGTCTATTTAAGAAGGAGATTTTGTTTTCTCTCGTGGATTTTATCTCAAATTTTTGAAGTTTAGGTTATTCTCTCATATTTTTATTAATAGTGAAAAAATAACCATATGCCAATGTAATTGGCCTCAAACCACCAAAAATTTAGATACTCTCTTGACACCAATTGAAGCGAACATGCAATTCACTTCATGAAATCATCATTCATAAAGATTTAAACCTACAAAATACATATCACATAAACACAAACCAAGATTCCATCCTCATTGCTTCCCTTTATGAATTAGAATGAAAGTCCTTCCTTCCTTCTACCATTCCTTAAATTCCAGAATGTGGTTTGATGTTCCCATTGCACACTAACATACAGCATGATTTGCTTCCCTTTTTTTTTGCTCAAAACCCTCTTTATTGTAATTCTAGAGTGCATGGTCAAATTGACGATGCTACACTAGTCCTTAACAACCTCATGTTCATAGTTCTTGAGGTATTTTTACTTAGGTTTACAGAGGGGTCAGTGCAAGCTAATGAGGGT
>LPNX011097058.1:1811636-1851636 GCA_001517045.1 Pseudotsuga menziesii | reverse complement strand
AGAAGGGGAGAGACGGTGAGAGAGGGAGGGATGGAGGGGAGAGATAGGGAGGGAGGGATACAAGGTGAGAGAGAGAAGGAAGGGGGAGGGATAAAGGCACATAGGGTTATTGACTAAGGGAGAAGAAGGGAGAGAGTGCAATAGGGAGGGATAATGGCGAAGATAAAGAGAAGGTGGAGTGGTATGAACATGGATGGAGTAAGGGAGAAAAAGAAACATATAGGGAGGGATGTAGAGAGAATGAGGGAGGTATATTTAGAAAGAGATAGGGGTATCTAGGGATTATTGGGGGTATAGAGAGAAACATTTATGTGCATGAAAAGAAGGGAACACTAAAAAAAACTCTTTGTTTCTAACCATAGAAAACATTTGTTTTCTTATGATTTTATTCGTTGCCTTAGACGTGCACCTAACCTATTAATTGTGCTTAAAACTATTGCGTGTGCATTTTACTTCTACAAATCGCGTACGCGTTTTTACTCTATATAAGGCGTGCCTATTTTAGGAATGCAAAAATAGTGGATTGTTTTTGTTCGAGAGCAACTTTACTCCCCCTTTACGAAAAACTGACTATCGCGCGTTTTTTTTCAACAGAGCTCGAACCCGCCTGTGGAAATACTCACAATACTCATTCTCCATCATTCTTTTTTTTTATGCAGGTGCAACATTGAGGACATATTTCATGGTTGAGGAGCACATAGGATAAGATCTCAAGCTTCAATATCATTTCATGGTGATGGTGGATATACACAATTGTACAAGAGAATCAGCTTGAGGAACAATTTATGATTTAACTTTCATTTGCTTATTATTCAAGAGAACCAAAGGTAAATTTTCTCATTCATCATTGCTTTGATGGGAAATGTGAACAATTGAGAAGGAAGATTGAAGCACCTTGAAGGATCTATAGTTATAAAGCAAGTTAAAGGTTTGAAAGCTTGTAACTGAGGAGTAGCAAAAACAAACTATATTGAATTGATCATTGTGGTGATGGGGAATGTACGTAACCGAGGAAGAAAATTAGAAAGGAAGAAGAGACCTCAAGAAGTCATTTAAGAAGAGAAAGAAAAGAAAAGAATAGACATGATGAATCATAGGGTTTCTTTGGAAACTAATCCAAATCCAATTACAGAGGATACCACGGTTCATCCTATTAATCCACCTCAAGAAAAAAGGAAGCATTCACTAGAGGGACCTTCAATTTCCACAATAGTTGTTGAACAAGTACCCCATGGAATTATTCAAGAAGTAAAACATAGGTGTTCATTAGGGGATGTTTTAATTCCCTCTTCAAGTCAAAGTGATAAGTTACCATCTCAAGATGAAGCTCATTAAGAGGCGTTGGACATGGAGCATACTGTTGAAGAGGTGTTGGACATGGAGCCTACTGTTGAAGAAGAAAATATTATCCAGACCATCGATGAGGATGTTGGACTTCCACCATCCAACTACCAGGAAGAGAATGAAGGACAACAAGTTGCTATTGAAATGCCAAAGCTTATTGTTGATGCGCTAGATGATAGAATTCCAACCCCCTTACCTCCATTAGAAAGAACACGTCGAAGAACTCCGAAGTATATACAAGTTGATGAAGGGCTCCTCAATTCCATTGAATGTACGCTATCTAAACGTAGTATTGCTTATCAAACTCAACATATACTAAATATATATTTTGTTTCTAAATTTGATGGAGATAAATGTAGATTATTTTTATCATTGTTAAAATCTAGGGGCATGAATATTGTTAGGAAATCATTAGGGATAAATATGATAAATACTTATGGACCAATTTCTCATATAGTTAAAATCTTAGTATATGCCTTTGGTAAAATTGGTAAGAACACATGTTCAAAAGACCGCAATGCGGCTCGTCATGTGTTGTCACAAGCAATTGTAAATAACAACATTGAGGGTCCTTCGTTTTCTCAAGCCTACATCTAAACTAGTTAATTTGAATGTAAAAAACCTCCATAGGTATTCTATTAGAAGATAACATCTTGACACAACCACTCAGACAGATTTTTGGGCCTTTATTGGTCGGTTGCCACTTCGTGACATGAAGCTAGTTGATGCAGTAAAGGGACTAGTGCAGAGTTTTTGACATGATCACACAAGGCCTTCTTCAAACTGGAAGGATGTACTAAAACTGAGAAGGGGTTCAAAGGATCGTGAACCACATATTAAGCATCTTCTTGATATAACACAGACAAAACTATACAAGAAATTTAGGAATGAAAATAGACAATTAAATTTGGGGCAAATATATTTTGAGAAATGTAAGCCCTGGTATGTTAGAATAAATACTCTTTGTAACACTTGTTGTTGTAGATACCATGTAGAATATGAATATTACTATGAAACATTTTTGTACATTCAATTAGTGTTTCATACTAACCATGTGCAGGATTTCTCCCTAACAATACCACTGAATTCATCAAGATAATTCATTCATAGCTTCATGTGCAATAGGCCTGAGGGGAAAACATACTATGCAAAATCTTGTTTGGATGGAACTTGCTCCAACTGTGCTGGAATGGAATTATTGAGCCAATGTATGCACAAGAGTGGAGACAATGAATTTGCAAATATGGTTACAAACATGAAAAGTTTCAAATATATCATCTATGGAATAGTCCTAGGGAAAAAAAAGCAAAAAAATACAATTGGTGACATCTCAGGTACATGCATTTATCTATAAATTTATGTTTGAATAGTTACATTTCATTCCTTACAAAAAAAACTGATATTGAGATCATTTTGTGTCAACAGGTAAAAGTTAGTGATTTCGTCAAGGAATTGATTGAAAAGACACATCAATATGTTCAGCATGTCCACTTGGCACGATGGTAGGATGAGAAGTTTAGAATATGCAGATATACATTTCCACATGGTACTATACTTTCAGTTGTTGATTTTTCCAAGAACTACACTCTGCAATCTCAAAATGAGATCTAAATTCAGTATTGTCACTCTGATCAGGTTTCCTTGATGGTGCATATCACATATAGGCATGGCCCAAATAGCAGTGAAGAGCAAAGAGAAATTCTAAAGGAATATCACTTCTACATAAGTGATGATAGGTGCCATGAATTCCACTATGTACGTCATTTCTTCATCATGTTCTATGATCATTTGAAGGGAAGGAACATACAGATGGATCGACACTGGATTTGGTCTGATGGATGTGCTGGTCAGTTAAAAAATGCACACATATTTCAATGGTTGTAATCATTGCATAAAAACTACAAAGTTCCACATATGTGGAACTATTTTGAGACTGGGCATGGTAAAGGAGAGCATGATGGAGCCGGAGCATGTGTCAAAATATCCCTACGATGAGAGGAATTGAAATTATATACAGTATCTACTATTCAGAATGCTCAATCTATAGTCAGGTGGTGCACAACAGCAATGGGGGAGGAATTAGCTATGCAAGTAGAATCCACAAGAAAGAGACACGTGGAGAGATTTTTTTGGGAGGTGGTAGACATAGATCATTCACATGCATGGGAATGCAAGACTGTTCCTGGGACTCATGGCTTTCATTCGGTTCGAAGCTTTGATAACCCAGTATTTGAAATTTGGACCACAAAACTCGCTTGCTTTTTCCCGCCTTGTTGTGATGGTGACTGGGATGGGTGTGAATAATTGGATTGGGTTGATGGATGGGATCATATATCACTTTCACTTGATCAGCGTGCAATTGTTGAGTTAACTCCGTTGGAAGAAGACCAATAATCTATTTCTATAGATTTTGATCATGTCTTAGACCTTGTACAACCTGGTATGATGCATTTCCTTAACATTTTTTTGTTTATTTACATAGTCTTCAAACTCACATTAATGGCCTTGTATCACACGAAAAATATTTGATCATATACCTACAATCATATTATGCAAGACACACATACTCATTGGTTGCCTCAAAAGATAACGAATGGGGTGGTGATTACTGGTTGGCACATTGTATAGAGGGAAAGAAAACCCTCATTATGTCCATGACTGACGATGAAAAAAACCACTTCCCAATCGGGTCTATGGTTGTTAAAGGTGAATACCTTACACATGACAACAATGCAAGAAATAAGGGTGGATATGTTTATAGGGATTACAAACCAGGTCCAAGTGTGTATCACTTTACCAACTTTATCATTGGTACAAACCTCTAGGTACGAACAATGCCTAGCCGAAATTCATCGAAGGTACACTACTTCTTACTGGATATAGAGCACGAGAGACTAATGGAGACCATCATTATAAGAGATGATCTATAGGGCTTGGTTGTATGATAATAGGTGGGATCTAGCATGATGAGGTATGTTACATAATTTTAATTTTCCCATGTATGTTGCTTATGAATATGTCAATTGTGTGTTCTTGATATGTGAAATTTTCCATAATGTTGTTTATAAATATGCCAAAAGTTCTCTTATATGTCAAGTTAATCAATATGCCAAATTTTACATATGATCAGTAAACCCTATATATCAATCATATGAACATTTCAATATCCCATTCACATGATATACATAACATTAGAATACATACATGTACCTCTTTAGGTCATACCTGTCAAAGTTCTTTGTAGGCTCTCTTACAGGACTAAAACCCTAATTTTTCAAGTAGGTAATATTGTCAATGTTTTCAGCCGATATATAAAAATAGGATGATGGAAACAAGATGCCGCAATGACCACTTTATGTTTTAAGGCTTGTATAATTTCCTTCTTGACAACTCAACTCTTATACCATGTCAATTTTTTTATTATAACCATTAGTTCAATGCATAAAGGTAACCATAAAACATTTACATAAATAATTTAACATGTAGGATCTAGTATCTGGAGGTGACCTGCAACTTGCCATAGATCGATGCTCGGGCCTCCAATCGATGAACCGTTGATTTTGTTGGATTCGTGATGTGGGATTTTAGCTGGGGGGGGCATTTCCTACTTGTCCATTTCCTGGTGACCTCCAGATACGGTGGTTTTTGAAACTAGGGATTCACTCAGTAGGGGACAATGCATTTCATGCCAACAAGGGCCAAACTTTGAAAGCCATAGATAGTGGGGATGCAGTTGGTGTTTCCATATTTCCAATGGCCAAACACGCTAGCAGGAGTTGACAGAATTCAAAATTGTGGCTCTGTGACGTTTTTTGTGCACCGAGTACAAGTCCACCAAGTGTCATTGAACGATATTTGGAGGTGACCTGCAACTCACCATAGATCAATTCTAGGGACTCTGATCGACGAACCATTGATTCCGTTGGATTTGTGACATGGGATTTTAGCTGGGGGGGGGGGGGGGGCTCTCCCGCTTGTACATTTCCCGGTGACCTCTATATATGGTGGTTTTTGAAACTAGGGTTTTGCTGAGTATGGGACAATGCATTTCACACCAATGAGGGCCAAACTTGGAAAGCCATGGACAGTGGGGATGCGGTTGGAATTGCAATATTTCCCATGACCAAACATGCTAGCAGGAATTGACGGAATGAAAAATTATGGTTTCGTGACGTTTTTTGCGCACCGGGCACAAGTCCACCAAGTGTCCCTAAATGGTATCTGGAGGTGACCTACAACTCACCATAGATCGATGCTTGGGCCTTCGATCGACGAACCATTGATTATGTTGGATTCGTGACATGGTATTTTAGCTAGGGGGCCCTCTCCCGCTTGTCCATTTCCCGGTGACCTCCGGATACGGTGGTTTCTGAAACTAGGGTTTCGCTTGGTAGGGGATAATGCATTTCATGCCAATGAGAGACAAACTTGGAAAGCCACGGATGGTGGGGATGTGGTTTGCATTTCCATACTTCCCATGCCCAAACACGCCAGTAGGAGTTGATAGAATTCAAAATTGCGGCTACGTTATGTTTTTTGCGCACTGGGCACAAGTCCACTAAGTGTCCCTGAATGGTATCTGGAGGTGACCTACAACTCACCATAGATCGATTCTTGGGCCTCCAATTGACAAACCGTTGATTCTATTGGATTTGTGACGTTGGATTTTAGCTAGGGGGGCCCTCTCCCCCCTGTCCATTTCTTGGTGACCTCTGGATATGGTGGTTTCTGAAACTAGGGTTTTGCTCAGTATGAGATAATGAATTTCACGCCAATGAGGGCCAAACTTGGAAAGCCATAAATGGTGGGGACGCAGTTGGTGTGGCCATATTTCCCATGCCCATACACGCTAGTAGGAGTTGACAAAATTCAAAATTGTGGCTTCGTGACATTTTTTGCGCACTGGGCACAAGTCCACCAAGTGTCCTTGAACGATATCTGGAGGTGACCTGCAACTCGCCATAGATCGATGCTCGAGCCTTAGATCGATGAACAGTTGATTCCGTTGGCTTCATGAAATGGGATTTTAGCCGGGGGGCCCCTCTCTCACTTGTCCATTTCCTGGTGACTTTCGGATACGGTGGTTTCTTGAACTAGGGTTTCACTCAGTAGGGGACAATGCATTTCATGCCAACGAGGGAAAAAATTAGAAAACCATGGACGGTGGGGATTTGGTTGGAATTTCCATATTTCCCATGCCCAAACACACTAACAGGAGTTGACTAAATTCAAAATTGTGGCTCTGTGATGTTTTTTGCGCACCGGGCACAAGTCTACCAAGTGTCCTTGAACGGTATCTGGATGTGACCTGCAACTCGCCATAGATCGATGCTCAAGCCTCCAATTGATGAACCGTCGATTTCGTTGGATTCGTGACATTGGATTTTATCTAGGGGGGTCTCTCCTACCTGTCCATTTCTTGGTGACCTCCACATACGGTGGTTTCTAAAACTAGGGTTTCACTCAGCAGGGGACAATGCATTTCACGCCAATGAGGGCCAAAATTTGAAAGACACTGATGGTGGGGATTTGGTTGGAGTTGCCATATTTTTCATTCCCAAACACACTAGCAGGAGTTGTCGAAATTCAAAATTGCGGGTTCGTGACGTTTTTTGCGCACCGAGCACAACTCCACCAAGTGTCCATGAACGATATCTGGAGGTGACCTACAACTCGCCATAGATCGATGCTCGAGCCTTCGATTGATGAACCATCGATTCTGTTGGATATGTGACAAGGTATTTTAGCTAGGGGGGTCCCTCTCCTGCCTGTCCATTTCCTGGTGACCTCCAGATATAGTGGTTTCTAAAACTAGGGTTTCGCTCAGTAGGGGACAATGCATTTCACGCCAACGAGGGCCAAAATTGGAAAGCCACAGACGATGGGGATGCAATTGGCATTTCCATATTTCCCATTCCCAAACATGCTAGCAAGAGTTGACAGAATTCAAAATTGTGACTCTGTGACGTTTTTTGCGCACCAGGCACAAGTCCACCAAGTGTCCCTAAACGGTATCTAGAGGTGACCTACAACTCACCATAGATCGATGCTTGGGCCTCCGATCGATGAATCATTGATTTCATTGGATTCTTAATGTGGGATTTTAGTTGGGGGGGGCTCTCTCGCCTGTCCTTTTCCTGGTGACCTCCAAATACGGTGGTTTCTAAAACTAGGGTTTTGCTCAATAGGGGACAATGCATTTCACGCCAACGAGGGCCAAACTTAGAAAGCCACAGACACTAGGGATGCGGTTGGAGTTTCCATATTTCCTATGCCCAAACATGCTAGTAGGAGTTGACAGAATTCAAAATTGTGGCTCCATGACATTTTTTGTGCACCGAGCACAAGTCCACCAAGTGTCCCTGAATGGTATTTGGAGGTGACCTGTAACTCACCATAGATCGATGCTCGGGCCTCCAATAGATGAACCGTCGATTTCATTGGATTCATGACATGGGATTTTAGCTAGGGGGGCCTCTCTTGCCTGTCCATTTCCTGGTGACCTCCGTATATGGTGGTTTCTGAAACTAGGGTTTCGCTCAGTAGGGGACAATGCATTTCATGCCAACAAGGGCTAAACTTGGACAATGCATTTCACGTCAATGAGGGCCAAACTTGGAAAATAGTAACCCTAATTAGGTTTTACTGTTTAACATGCATGGCCCATAACCATAACCCTACCCTACTAGGGAAACCCTAATCCTAACCCTAATCTTATCTTACTGTCATAACTCAGTTTAGAATCAATCTAATGTCCAACTCAAAATTTTCAAATCCTGTGAACTTATGCTTCAAATCATGTTGATTCATGAAGTTGGTTCTCAGTCTTTGGATTCTATTGTAGTTCCTTTAATGCTGAGTGATTAGTCATTGGGTGCATGAGGTTTGTTGAATAGTGTTGTTGGTCATTGAAATGTGAAGCATGTATTGCACTTAGTTTTATTAAATTACACTTGAACATTGACTTAACTTGTAATTTAATCATCCAAACTCGCAATTTTTAATTAGATATATCCAATTGGTGTGCATGTAGTGAGTTCATTGAAACCTTGAAATACATTGTATTGCACTTAGATTTATTAAATTACACGAGCAATAACTTTGAATTTACTTGTAATGATCATCCAAAATCACAATTTCTAATTAGATATCCAATTAGTGTGCATGTATTGAGATCACTGAAAATTTTAAATATAATAGTTTTTTCTTTTGACATAGTGCATTCATAAGTAATAGATAATCCACACAAATCAACACAATAGATTGACACAAGAACATGTGGAAACCAAAGAACAAATTCAAAGTGAAATGTATCATTCATTTATAAGTGAAATGTCAATGCACATGTCTCCAAAAGTACATATATCCAAAAGTACATATATATCCAAAAGTACATATATATCCAAAAGTAACCAGAAGTACATGTATCCAAAACTATCCAAGCCACATGTAGATGTATCCAAAATTATCCAAGCCACATGTACATGTATCCAAAACTATCCAAGCCACATGTACATGTATCGAAATGTACATATATCCCATAAGACACATAAAAAATCAAGCTTCCTCTTGTTCTTTCCCGACGTTGATCCTCTAGGCACAACTCTAGGACCAATGTGCGTCTCTGGATCCTGCAAATTAAATATCAATTGTTAAATTCAACTAACTATGTGTTAATACATTAGCTCAATAAAATACCATATCTAAATTAACTCAACAATTATCAACATGTTCATGGACATTGCATGAAACAATTGGTCATTAATGGACATCTCATCTCAACGAGAGAATGTGAAAAACAGGATTGCGTTCCTTGTGTAGCATATGGAACTATTGGTTAAACATCAAGGATGGTCACATCCATGGTCGAACCAGAGGGGGCATGAACTGCTACTGCTGGTGGTGGCCACAATCACCAAATGTTGAAATAGTTAGACACGTGCATGAATAAACAATATACAACAATAACAGACTATGTCTAGATTATGTTAAAATAGGTGTACCTCTATGTGGCTTGTTGTTATTGCAGATGCACATTGATTGCTGCATCAATAACTCCTGTTGCTGGTGGCTACAATCACCAAATGTTGAAATAGTTAGACATGCATGAATAAACATACGCCAACAATAATAAACTATGTAATGATCATGTTGAAATAGTTGTACCTCTATGTGACTTGTTTCCATTGCAGATGCAGCATTGACTGCTGCATCAACCATCCCTCTGATTTTTTCAATAGTAAACTTTAGCTCCTGATGCAGTAAACATGCAAATCAAACATTAACAAAACATTTTATGCACTGGATTTCAAGTTAACCAAGAAATATCATCGAAGGACATACATCACCATGGTATCAGTAGCTCCATGGTCATGGACAACTGCAGTCTTTCTAGGAGTAGGCCACCTCATATACACATTACCCATATTCACGTATGGCCTATGAGAAGATACAACTCCAGGAAATGTTCCAGGTGTTTCGGTTGGTGCCTATAGTCAACAAGTGTTCATGTAGTTAGACATGCATGATTCAACGAACATACATGTATTTAAAAAATGGCATTTTTAATTATTTACCTGGAGCCCAGATGTTTCCTCAGTCGATACGACCATGGATGCTACCTCCATCACTGCTTTCCCCCGTGAAGGATTTGGCATCTACAATTTTAATAATTGTAAATATTAGACTGTAGATAGCATTAGTCAACTAACATGTACAATATGTGGAAATTAACAAATTAACAAGTATTAAAAAACTGCAATTTTAAAATGTTTACCTCGGTGTGAAATATGACAATGGGTGCTATATGAATCTCTCCACCAACCAAGGGATCAGTGGATGGAATGTCATGCCCCTCTGTAGAGTGTGGAACATGAAACTCTAGGGCGTCGCTACCAGCATAAAGCATCAACTGCAAGTCCACAAAATTAATATATTAGCTCAAACTATACATATGTGTACAAAGAGGAAAATAAATGAAGAATTTATTACAATTAACCATCTACATACATCACTCAAAAACCCACCAAAGACAACATCTGAGGAAATACCATAGCAGGGACGACCACACGATGTGCACTCGTGAGGCTCAAAAGTAGGCTGGGGATGTGTTGATGGTGGTGCACTAGTAGATGGTCCTGCACTAGTGGGGGGTACTGCACTAGTGGGGGGTACTGCACTAGTGGGTGGTATTGCACTAGAAGTTGGTCTTGCACCGTGACGACCTGGTGTATGTACCACACCAGGGACAGATGTCCCTTCCTCACCCATATGTTGAACCATAGTGCTATGACGAACAACTGCCTGTGCCAAACTCAAATATGCATCACATGTCTGTGGAATAACAAGATGTACAGATGAGACATCTGGCCCAGGAAACTGCCTGCGACGTGGAGGGATAGGGCGATCAAGGTCTCGAAGGTTGGAATTGGGTCTATTTTGGGGCATCCCCCCAATGATCCCCTGAAACTGCAATATATCAAAATAGTTTACGTGTTTACCCAACACGAACTCTGCATACATCTTTCGAAGGAAATGCAGGGGGATTTCCCTGTTGTTATGTGGTGGCATATCAAAAACCATATACCATCTGTCCATCCAGTTATCAACAAATGACTGAAATGTGCACCACTCAATAGAGATATGAGGCCTATTTGCATTTGGGATTTCCCCTGTGCGAGGGTCCCTAAACAATGAAAATACATGCGCTTTGGTTATTTTCAACTTTTTGATTGCATTGTAGTCTATCCCATCAGCGTACTCTTGTCTTTTTGTTTCTCTATATGATGTAATATCATATAGTATGCTGCTTGACAATGAAATAGTCTCAACAATTGCATCCAAAGTGGATGCAAGTGAATGACGAATCCTATCACCACCACTAAAATCCGTACTAAGTCCTATGAAGTGGGCAATCTCAATCAGTATTTCAGCATTTGTGTCCATAGTCGCAACTGCAATAAAAAAATCAATAAGAAAATCATTAGAAACATATACATGGTATATAATGACGTCTCTTCAAAATTTAAAATGTAAATTAAATCAAACTCAAGTAAGCAATTTAATGGCATTCACTTACATACATTTAAAACTTAAAACTAAACATTTAACAATTAAATAGTAAGTTTCGTTCAACTTCTTTCTAGAAGTTAAGGCACTTCTTAACCCTCATTGGTGACTTTTCCATGCACACTTGGGTTTAAACTTCTTTGAATTTAGGAGTGCTATTTCGACATGTTTTTTCCTTTACGTCCCTTGGATATGTAAAAGAAAGGGGCAAGGGACTATTAGGACATGCAGGGAAAGAAAAGGGGTGATACAGGGCTGCCACCAATCCTCTAAATATAATTGACTCGATCATGGTTGGGAACACTCTCATGACACACTCTAGGTAGTTCATGGGTGTTCAACATTTCCATTGTTGTAGAAACATGGAAACCAACCAAAAGTGACATGGAAAAATGGAGAATTTGTGGACTGGAATACAATTGGTTGTAGATGAGCTTAGAGACTCGACATGTAGAAATATATTACCCATTGCTTTTGCTATTTTAAAAAACGGTTGATAAACCTAGTGATGCAGGGGCATAAATTGTTTGAGTAAAGTCATTTATGTCTTTGCTAGGTCAAGGGGTCTTAGGGAGACCTAGGGTCTCACATGTTTCTAATTTGCTTTATTATGTTTATAGGATAAAAGAAGCAGAATTCAAGTTCTATTTAATTTAGGAGATGACCTTTAATTAATTAGATTTTTGGTATCTCAATAGAGCTAGGGTCAGAACTGCATGATGATTATGAACTCTTCGACGGTGCGATGAATATCGAGGTTGTATGGTGGTGTTAGGACGTGTTGACTTGTCATTCGATATCACAGTGAGAAGGTTTGTTTATTTCAACTTTTTTTGTCATTACGATAAGGCCAGGGGCATGGAGGGTAATTAATATGCGCAGAAAAAGAGCAAAGTGCTGAGTAAGGTATAATTAAAACACAAATGAGGTGGGTGCTATAGGTAATAAGTGCAAATATTTTAGTGGAAAAATGGTGTTGGCTGCTAAAACTGGAGGAAGGAATAAAACTAGTCATAGTTACTACTTTTAACTCTGTGTTTATATATATAATGTTGATTTTATATAATACATTGTTTTATGTTTAAAAGGGCAGGATCGAGAGGCAGTTTGTTAATGTGTTTTGGGATTTAGTTAAGGGTGCTTAACTAAGAGACAATGTATAACTACATACACTTGTGATGAAATTTTGATTATGTTTATGGACAAACGATTGTGATGAAGTTTTGAGAAACCAAGTAACTAATTTTTTATGCATTTTTTCTATTCACACTTGTGCATGCATTTCATCTTGTTATGGCCATTTCCGAGTAAACTTGTTCAATTAGTATCATGGGGAAATGGCCTTTGAGGGTTGGAAATTTGGGTTTCATGTGGATGGATACATTGTGTAAAGGGAGGAGTTATATATTTTTTGATTTTTGGTTGCATTAGGAATTCTTGAGTTCTTGAAAAGGAATTCTTTGTAATTATTCACTCATCTTGGTTGAGGGAGATGTGAATTTAATTAGTGACTAGGTTATTTCCAATTTGCTAAATAATGAAAAATTTGGTTGTTTTAAACTATTAAAAAAACGTATTTTAGGTTTAGAATTGACAAAAAAATTCTATGGGTGAATGAATTACCTGATTAGATGACAATTGACCAGTGGATTTTCCTCCCCTCCAACTAATTCGAGCTCATCCAATAGTCCACAGCACCCAATTTGCTCCCGTTCAACCTCATATCCGCATTCCTGATGGGTAGAATGCACCACGGGATTCGAGACTGTGTAAATAAATTAATTTTAATTTTACAAATCATGTATGTGTTTTATAACTACATATCGCGTACACATTTTGTAGTTATATAACGTGTATGTGATATGTTTTCCTATCCTACATGTCCCATGACATGTCAGGCTCAAGTTGAACCATAGCAAGTGTTATGTAACGGAAACGCGTTGTATTTTTATGTAAGGTGATCGTGTTTTTGAAAACTAGGATTGCATCTACAAGTTACCCCATCTTCTTGCACTGACCCAAAGCACACAACATTTTTGTTGTGGTAGTGGTAATGTTCCACGCTTTCCCTACTATTGACTAAAAACCAAAGAATGCTTACTGCATTCTCTACTTTAGCTCTAAATGTAAACCCAACAATGCAAAATACCTTGTCTTCCAAGAAGGAAGTTCCCATAATAGGTAGAGGCCACCTTTCATGTATACCTCTCTTGACGTGTTCCAAAAGAATGCATTGAAATCCAACCATAGTTCAATATCATCTCGAGAAATCCCACACATACGTTGTAGGCCTACCATTATACGATTCATTAGAGTGCACATTGGTTGGAGATGTATATTAGAGTGGGGATGATGAGGATTCTTAATGCCTCCTCCTTTCACCGACCTAATTTAGTATCTCGGAAGATGTATACTTGAAAAAATAATTAGTTTTTCACTACTCTAAATTTTTTTTTTATTGTAGTCCTAGTAAAATTTTCTTATTGATGTGTATGACCACTATATATATATATATATATATATATATATATATATATATATCAATATTAAGTATCCATGAAAATATGAAAAAATACATTTACGTATGTGTTTAACTCAAAAATATCATATGGTTTCCATGATTACATCCTAATTGTATTTGGTTTCAAGAATAAAATCGTGATTTGGTAAACTGTTGTTGTGAGTATCCATGATAATACCAAAGAAAGGATTCACTTATGTATTTAACTAAAAAAATATACTATGGTTGTCATGATAAAATCCTAGTTGTATTTGGTTGTGAAAAATAAAATATAGATTTGGTTGATTAAAGTAGCAATAGTTGATATTTTTTACTCTACATGATGGTTAGACTTATCTCTCATTATATGTACACTAGTAGATAGAAAACAATATGCCATAAATATGTCTATGGAAATGAAAGTAAATATAAATTAATAATTATAATTATAATGAATTTAGATTTAAAATAAAATATGTGTAAATATAAATATAAATATAAATTTATGATTAGAAGAATTAGTGTTTAAATAAAATTTGAGAGATGATATTTAAGATATTGAGATGTAAGTTTATTAAGTAGTTTTAAAACTTCAAAATAATTAATAAATATTTTTAATAAGATCATATATCTCCGAACTAAATGATTTGATCCATAAAAGAAATTGTTTAGAACTTATGATTTGATCCATAAAAGAAATTGTTTAGAACTTTTTTATGTAAGTAAATTTATTTTGTGTACAAAATTAGTTTCTCAGTTTTTTTTGAAGAATCTCATTAAACATTAAACGATAAATGTGTTCGGAATTTCATTTATATATTTATATAAGATTGTTTAAATATATAAATAATTTTATTTCATTAATTATATACCACATACATAATAATTGAATATATAAAAAAACATTAATATAAAATTATCTATATATAAAATTTTTTATTTTCCATATTAAATTATGTAGTGCAATTTCAAATAAATTAAAATTTTAGGGAAAAACGAGTAATTTTCAATAAATTAAAGTTGGTATGAGTGGATGTTAATCTTATACATCATAATAATCAATTTTTTCAGTAAAATATATAATACATACTCTATATAAAAAATCATGTGATACATGCTCCATATACATAAAACACATAAGTAATTGAATACATATGCAAATAGTGTAATACATGCTCCAAATGCATAAAATACACAAGTAATTGAATACATATGCAATTCTTGTAATGCATGCTCCATGTATATATGCATAACACATATGTAATTGAATACACAAAAACCTCGAAAGTGTCTTCCTTCCAGAGGTGATGCAACTTCTTATTAGTGATATACTCACCAGGATTTGGTAAACTCATGAGAAAACTTGATTCATCTTTGGGGAATAAGCTTAGAAGAGCTCTATTCTCCAGTTGAAGCAAGCAAGCAAAAAATAAGTAGAGTCACTTCAGTTCTATCCTTCATCAAAATTAGGGCAGATCCTTTCCCATTTATACTTTCTCACCAACAAGTCAGGTTTATCGAGGGAAGGCGGGTCGACTCAAGAAGGAATGAAATCTATAATATGAAAAACATTGGATCTATCCAAATCTTATGATTGTGTGAATTGGATTTATTTTAAGTTATATTCCATACAAAACTTGATTTAATCAATAAAAGCATTTAGAAACCAACAAATGAACTCTAACAATCCAACATACTTATCTTCCATACAAAACTTGATTTAATAAATAAAAAAATTTAGAAACCAACAAACGATTAGATAACACATGGCTTGAGCTAATAAAAAATTATACCATTAATGTGTGAAATGATGTCATATGGTGGATTAGGGGATCCAACTAAGTACTATGAACAAAGTTGTGAATCTTTGGAGTCCACCTATAGATTTCTCAAGTGGAATTAAAATACATGCAAACATATTTTCAAAGGCAAAGTCCATGACATTATAGGGTTCTTGTTAATTTTAATCTTGTTTAAGGAAAAACGCCACATACTATGGGTTGTTTTAAAAAAAATATTATTAATATAAGTATCTTAAAATATGCATAATGGTTTAGGAGCACTTAAAAAAGAAGTAGATTTTCTATTGTATTCTTTTAGATCAATTATCAATTATGCTGATAATTAATAATACATGATTTATTATATCTATTGGACAAATACAAGAGAAAACTCGTTATTTATAACAACATGAAGAGGCCCAATGGATAAATATTACCACCGGGTAGATAAAGATGACCTATGCAAGCTAACCACTTCTAAGAGTTGGCTTACAACTATGACAACTATAAATTTGGAAAAGAACGCCAACAACACCCCCCTCCACCACTCTCCCAAAAAAGTAAAACACAAGGAGTAATCAAATAAATACAAAAATGTATCCCAAAAAACAAATACTGCTAAGGAAACCATGTACAAACTCTCATACGCAAATAAAAAGAGAATAAACCCATAGGAAAAACAAAATCTTCCTAAAAAGGATTAAACAACATACATATGTATAAAGGAAGAAGGACTCAAGATGACACCCCAAGGCCAATTTCATTCACCCCAAGCATCGATCGCAACTATATAAAATAAGGAAATGTAAAAGGTTTATAGAAGTTGTCTGCAACTTGCTCTTGAGTAGGCAAATAATCTAAACTAACAACACCATCATAAATGAATTGTCTAATGAATTACATGTGAATATCTATAAATTTTTTCCTCTAATTCTCCACTAGGTTATGATAAGTAGGTATGGCACTTTTATTATCACATTCAAGAGTGGTGGGGTGATCTTGGTAAATTCCAAACTCTATCATCAGTTGTCAAAGCCAAATGACCTCTTGACTATCAAATAATCACAACATAGTACTCAAGTTACACATAATATAATGCAATCATTGATTGCTTTTTTCAATACTAGGCATTAGGAGCAAATTCTAGGTGATATAGAAAACTAGATGTGGACATTGTATCGTAAACTAAACTAGCCCAATCGCAATGAGTGAAAAAAAGTTGAGAAGCACCTAAAGTATACTGAATGCCAAAATTTTTAGTTCCCTTAATGTACCTCATAATTTGCTTGGCTACCTTCTAGTGACTCTAAAGAAGAAATTGAGAGAACTAAAAGACACCTAAAAATGAGATTATAGGTCATGTATTGGTCAAATTTAATAGACTCCCAACCAATTTCCTATATAGAAAAGGATTAACACATGGTGAAGTACAACTCACAAAAATTTGAGTGCTTTAACTAAAATGGAGTGGTTGGAGGCTTGTAATCAACCATGTCAAAGCATTGAAGTAAATCAAGGGCATACTTTTACTAAAAATGGAAATCCCTTGTGAAGATTGAAGAACTTGTAAACCAATAAAATTATAATGAAAATGACTAAGGTCCGTCATATCAAACCACTCTATTAGTGCTCCAAGAGCACCCTGGATCATGTATGAAGAACTACCAATGATCTTTAAATCATCCATGTACATAACCAAAATGAAGAGAAGACACCCTACCTCTTAGTGTGCATTGTAGGTTTGGAATGATAACAACTGGAATCTAAAAAAATAAGAAAAGTTTACATATTCTCACACCAAGCTCGAGGATCTTGTTTGATACCACATAATTAACGTCAGAGCTTGAAAACGCGTGAAGGATCCTACGCAAAACTAGAATATTGCTCCAGGTAAATTTACTTGTGAAAAATATCCATGTAGAAAAACACTCTTGGCAATAGGAGAAAAGGTCTTAGAATAATCAATTCCTTTAACTTATGAAAATACCTTGACTACATGATGCACCTTATGCTTGTCAACATGTCCATCTATTGCATATTTGGTTTTATAAATCCATTGGCAATGATTAAACATGTGTTCCTTGGGAACATGAACTAGATTCCATTTGTTATTCTTCAACAAGGAAGAATACTCCTTTGTCATAGCAACATCCCATTTTGAAATACTAATAGCATAAAAGATTGTTGTGGATTGGTGGAAATGGTGTCACTTAAAGGATAATTACTAGTTGTATGTGAAGAAGCATGGAAAGGGTTGGTTACTACTAGTACAAAATGAGGAATTAATCACTAAAAATATGACTAAAACTTGGATATAAACGACTATGTTTGAGTCGACGACTAATAGTATCTGATTTCCACTATCTTATAGCTTGACTAACTTAGTCATTAATTGGTTGACTTATTAGTCATTGATTTAGTCACTGATTCAGTCATTGATTTAGTCATTGATTCCCACAATTAATGACCAAATATACAACTAAATAAACTACTAGATGATAACATATTAATGATTAAGCTAGATACGACTAAACGTTAGTCATGCTATAAGATACTGAAAATTAGCTACTAATAGTTGTGTAAATGCTAATTTAGTCGTTTTCTTAGTCATAAATTTATGATAGGGCACAGAGAAATCGAACCACCAACCTCCTTCCTATAATTAGGCATGTGCTCTACCATTGAGCTAGCACACTTTAAGAAGTTTTTATTGCCTAACAATGATGATATTCAAACAAATTTTGCATCATTCAAGCATACAAAATAATGATTACCAAGTTACTATAGATCCATAATGTCTTACCTTGTACTAGTCATTCAAGTCCTTTAACTGTATTTATTAAGTGCAAATATATTTTTAATTTTGGAATCAAGAAATTCTGTAAGATCTAATTTCTAGATTGTAGCTTAGTATGTTATTTAATTTTCTTGAAAAGTCTTACTGAAGTTATATTTACTCTTCCTTTTACAATTAGAAATGCAAATTGTTATTAAATCGAAGATTAGATTGTAGCTTAATATGTTATTTAATTTTCTTGAAAAGTCTTACTGAAGTTATATTTACTCTTCCTTTTACAATTAGAAATCCAATTTGTTATTAAATATTTGTTAATCTTCGCAGGAATCCTTAGAATGTAATTATTTATGTAAGGATTGATCGAACTGATAAATAGGTTTTTAGATAAATGATTATAACTTCTCTTTATGATTTTAAACTTGCAAAGGTAAGCTTTATATTTAATTACACTACAATTACTTTACCTTAAGTTAGACATTTCATGAATAGTCTTAGGGTTAGGAGAACCCTAGGAATAAAACTTCTGTAAAATCCAACTAAGGAGGAAGGAACATTTAAGTTCCTCGAACTCATGTTCTTAGTCCTTAGTTAGGCTAAAGAAAATATGTGTTATATATAAAATGTATAAACTAGTTCATAGTAAAGTAAAAATAGTTTTACAGGATGTTACTAATTGAATGCTAGAAGAAAATTAAGTAACCATTAAAGTATTTATGGAAAGATAAACGATATCATTTTTTTAATCATAGGATATACACTTACAAGAACAGTTTAGTATATTTTTTCTAGGGTTCGGGACCCTTGAACTCACTATAAAAAATTTACACTGATTAGAAACAAAATATATTCACCTACTCTTTATTAAGTTACAAGCTAAACTTTCGAAACAAGTTGTAGTTTCCTCAATTCATAGAACACAATTCCGATTAGAAATGAATTCGTAGGAAAAAAAAGTGTGACCTCTGCACTAAACCCTATTGTTTAGGGATCAAGCTATTATAGAAAGTTATATAAAAGGAAAAACATTAGTTTTGTTCTTTACTCTACATAAAGTCTAATTATCATAAAGTTATAATTGAAGTTATATGCAAAAGAACTAATGAATAAAAAAAAACCCTCTAGGAGTTGGCTTATAAATAATAACAGTTCTAGAAAATCAAGTGTTATAAGATTAAACCATGAAAAACAAAATCCATTTACATATAAAATCTCATCCTAATTGAACCAAAACACCGTTAAAAATTACCGAGGTAGAGCTCGGATAGGGAAAATTCCTCCGAATGTTAGAAGAAAAACTAATGAGATAAGAACCCTTGAAACCTCCTAAAGTCAATTAAGTCTGAAGCCAGTACAAAATTTAAGTAGCTATGACAAAAAGGTGAGATGTGGCATAAAATGGTGCATATACCAATTTAATACAAATAATTGTGATGAGAACAATTGTATGCACCTTTAAAGATCTAACTTATGGGCATTGTGATGATAGATATAAGTCTACCACGTTAATTTAAAGATAGGATTTCATGTTAAGATATGCAAGGACTTGGATTTTATTCACCCAAAGATCGATTGAAAACCTTCACACTACTTTACTTCTGAAGAAATACTTTGCTCTATGAGCTTCTCGTCCTCTGTAGGCTTCTATATCCAATCTTGTAGTAAAGGTTGGGATATCCATCACTCTAGTTGATCCTCAAGCTCCTCATGTAACTATATGTGCTATCCCATGGGTGTCTACTAAGCTTGTACAGATCCTTCTGCGCATTGGTTCTCTGTAAAGAGTCCCAAATCCTAGAGGTTGCTCGGTCTGTTCCTCTACTTCCATTACACCAATTGTTTAGTGTAATATTCATCACTGAAGAGGTGTGTCTGACCCTTAGAGCAATGTCTAGCCATGACTGACTCGCTCTTTCTCAGACAAACCATAAACCTTGCTTTGTATCTCTTGATACTTCCATTTGTTGTATTCTTGATCTTGTAGATCTACTTAGAATAACATCATTCTACATGATTGACTAGTACTTCTTGATCATATCATCCTTCCATTCTTCCTTTATTTGGACATTCTTTCGCAAGGTGTCGTTTCTCATCACAACTAAAACATCTAAGCTGTGAGAGGTTCCTCTTCTGAAGTCCTTTTATTCTTACAAGAATGTTGTTCATGAGTTGTTAGGGTTTGATTGGCATATTCATCCATCTCTTCTTCTTTTGTTATCAATTGAGTTTCTTTTTACTCACATTCCTCCATAGGCGAGATTCATTCTAGAACAAATCTGTTGAATGAAATATTACCATGAACTTGGGATACTATTCAAGGTTGTAATCTCTGCTTCTTCTTCTTTGACATTGTCACCAATGGATTCTAAATTCTCCTTGACCTAAGAGATCCTATGAAGTAACATTGAATGATTTTTGACATTTGCATCTTCACATCCTTGAGTTTGGTTCTCAAGGTCACCTTCCTGTTGATGGTATTTCCTTTATACAGGTTGGTCATTGTATCAAAAATCTCCTTGGGAGTCTTCAAGGATGATAGAAGTGATATTAAATGGAGACAAAAATAATCCTCTTAGCTTTGACTAAGTCCCTTTTGTGCTTTGTCTTCATCTCCCTCTGGATCTGCAACTTCTTCTTTGACATAGTTCTCCAAGCCATGTTTCTTCAGGTAAGGAGAAGCACTTTATACTTCCATAGTGGGAGGTTCTCGGTTCCTTCAAGCTTGCACTCAAGCTTGGTACTATTTTTCATCATGATAAAATTGAAAACCTCAAATGGAAATAGAGAGGATAGAACTTACCAATGAGATTTATTTAACTTGATTCTTGCTTTAAATATTTTCTCGAAGACTTCTTCTTGTGGACCTAGGGTTTGATAGAGAAAACCAAAAATTTTCAACTTAGGTAACTTTCATATCTGATTGGATAGAAAGATGTTCCTCCTCAAGGCGAGCCGAGAAACACAATCCTTTTCTCAAAACTAGGGATAGAACTACAAAATATCTAATTCCCTAGTCATCCTCGACAGTAGTGTTAGGTAAAAAATTAAAAATCCAAAGAATTAGAAACTGATTCCATAGAAAGATACACCCTCCTAGGGTGAGTTTGACATTTCGTCTTCTTCAACTGATCGGTGGAGGGAAGTGCTCGGAATAGGAATCCATACTTTCTCCAACTTATTCTGCAGAATTGTCTATGTCGATTCTATTGTATCTCCACAATTCCTGCTCCTCAATGTATAAAACTTCATCTTGCGATATCCCAATCTGTCTTCTTTCCAACCCCACAAGTTAGAGAAAAATTTGATTCACCAACTGGAACTTATGTTAATTTTCCCAAGGTGACTTGCTTGAGGATTGGTTCAATATAGCGAACTTGTACGGATTACCACATGTCACTTTTTCAACTTAGGGGTCTAAAACCCGCACCACAATAGAGAAAGGATGTTTGATATCTGAAAAATCTTGCAAATTTTGGTTTGAACCTTCTTATCCCGATATATAACAATTCTCACTAGGTCACTTGTTTAAGGATGAATTCTGGAAGAGATCGGAACCCTGATTTGGAGGAATCATATCTCCTTCCTTAATTATAGTGAATTTTAGGTTTAAAGTCACACACAAGGTGCAACAAGATTTCATATTCGTCCTATCCAAATTTTTAGATCCTAATCATTTACCAAACTCGAGTTATAGAAAAAATTCCAAGATGACTATATTTTCCTTCTCGGGTTTTCAAGCATGAAACCCTAATATCCAGTAGTTGCAGTTGCAGTAGTGTTTCAGATGTACAAATACTTATTTTAGGGTGTCTCTTATACCATGTTATAATTTTTATGATTATACAAGCTCTAAAAACATTTAGCATGATAACATCATAACCATAAGCAAATGATCACTGAAAGAAAGATAAGCACAACCACACAAAAGAACATTGATATTTATCTTGGGAAACCCTCATGGGGGAGAAAACCCAACAAAACTTACTCTATATATAATTCAACCAAGTACAGTGTAGAACCCCAAGNCTCTCTCTCTCTCTCTCTCTCTCTCTCTCTCTCTCTCTCTCTCTCTCTCTCTCTTGCGCAATGCTTGAGTGAAAGTGTGTGAGAATGAGAGAGATACCTCACCTATTTATAATCATCAAGTGAGTGACTTAATTTCCTAACTAGGTCGGTTAGGTTATCTTATTAGGATTGACCTACCTGGGAAGACTCAAAATACATTTATAAAATACTTTTGTGGGTACTATTTCCCTGACTTACAATGGAGGTTTTAGCTCATGAATTTCACATGACCAATTACATCAAGGACATCTCCAAACGAAGGAATAACATCTATGAAGGAGGAATAAAATAAAAGTACAAATATAATATCTTTCGAAGTTACAATATTTTAACAGGTGGAACATAATCAGGAAAGAAGCTAAATGACCCAAATCTCGTTCCTTCAACATCATGTGGAGCTGTTGATCTTGGTTTGTGACTAGTTGCATGACCTGAGCATTTTATTCTTGATGGGTCGGGATGATCTAACCATAAAACAACTTCTATGATCGACTCTGGTTGTGAGACAACTTTTGTAGTCTCTTCCCTAATAGGTGCAAGTGACAGAATCTCCATGCCTGATTTTGGAGCAGTGCTTGTACTTGAAACATAAATCACCATGCTTTGATAAAACAACTTCAAATCGAATGGTTGTATATAGACAATTCAACACAATAATTCAGTCAGTTGGATGCAATGGAATGGCCAAGATTCGACGCGAAGATGAAGTAGTGTGATGCATGCAAAAACTTGTTTTCTCGTACGACCCTGTAATAAATGGAAAGTGGTGCCATAAAATTGTGTCACATGGAGCATTTTTCTAATCATGTAAATGAAACCGCCAAACAAACTGTCATTTCTCCTCTAGGTTCAATGGTATTTATTGTGCAGTAATGGAAAATGTGACAAAAAATCATGCCACTAAAATCTCTCGTTACCTTAAATTAACTGTCTTCCAATTGACACTTGCGACCAAAATCCATCGTGCAGCAACAATTATTCTCTTGTGACAGATATAGAGTCTACGACAACAATTCTTCTTTTTTCAAAACACCCATAATCTTGCGAAAAAAACACTCATAAACTTGCGAGAACAACACTCATAATTTTTTTTTGAACTATTAGTCAACCAAATTGTGGCTATCCTAATAAGGATTTAGCCGACTTCCATTCACTAACCCCTTGAAGGGTGTACCATCTAACTTCTGTAATTGAATTGAATCTCCCTCGGTGACATGAATGACCACATATGGTCCCAACCAATGTGTTCGAAGCTTTCCAGGATGTTTCAAAAACTTACTGTCATATAGGAGAACAAGATCTCCAATCTAAAACTTCTTATACTTAATGTGTCGGTCGTGCCAAGATTTCGGTCTCTCCTTCTCGACGTTCTGATGATATATTGTGACAAAGTGGTGTTCTTCCAACTATACAAGTTGCAACAATATTTATTCTACAACACCAACATCTGTCATCTCAGTAATCACGACTATAAGTAAACTCGATACAATATATTCTAGTGGAACGACAACTTCTTGTCCATAAACCAGTCTAAATGGAGTTTGGATTGTTAAATTTTTGCAGGATGTGCAATAATCCCATAATACCGAAATTATTTTTTGATCCCAATAATCTCTTTGAACATTACATATTTTCATCAATGCATTATCCAAAATCTTATTGAACGCTTCGACAACACCATTCACTTGTGGGTGATATGGTATTGTCTTCCGGTGCTGAATCTGAAATTTCTTAGTTAATTTGTCAATCCGATGATTCAAAAAATGTGTTCCTTGATCGCTTATTAATATATTCAAGCATCCAAATAGGGTCACTACATAGTCAAACAAAAATATTACAACAGTCGTAGGAGTATAATCCTTCACTAGGGTTGCTTCATCCCATCTGTTCAAGTAGTTTGTCGCAGTGATTATATAATGTGGACTCGTTCTTCTTCCTGGTAGATTAATAGGACTCAAAAAATCAATAGCCCATTTTTCAAATTCCTTTAAAGTCACCTATGGTATTAGCGACATATCATCTCATCGCGATGGTTTTCCAGTTCTTTCGTAGATATCACATCTACAACAATAATCTCTAGCGGCTGCATGCAAAGTAGGCCCCCACAATCCTGCTTGTAATATCTTGCACACTATTTCTTTTCCTGCACAATGGCCTCCTTTGATACCAACATGAGCTTCATTCAATACCATCGGTTGCTCATGTTCCAAGACACAATGACAAAGGATTTCATCTAGTCCCATTTTGTACAATTGTCCAGCGATCAACTGGAAATCTACAGCTTTTACAATTAATTGTTTCTTTTGAGTTGTATTGAATCCTTCTTGTGCAGATACTGTAGTTAATACATGTATAATATATCTGTAGTGATCTTCAAACATCTTGATTGGAAATAGTTATGCGTCAAGTAGACTATCGCGATATTACTGAGTTTTTCTCCACTTTCTAGCCTCGACATATGGTCTAGTCCTGAATCCAGTCGACCCGACTTCACAATAATTTCAAAGTCAAACTCTTGGAATAGGAGAGCCATCGAAAAATATGAGTTCCCCCAACACTGGCTTATTGACCAAATATTTCAATGCAGAATGATCTATATACATATTGAAGTATCCTCCCAACAAATAATGTCGAAATTTCCAAAGAGCATATACCATAGCAATTCATTGTCTTTCTCTTGTGGTATAGGTATTTTCTATCGTCAATAGTTTTCTACTAGCAAATGCGATGGAATGATATATAGATCCTTCGCGTGGCTGCAAAAGTACAATTCCCAATGCGACAGACGATGCATCGACATGTACATGAAATTATTTTTTTTTCGGTCTGGAAAGACCAATATAGGAATTGTAACCATCTTATTCTTAAGAACATACAGACTCTCTTGAAATTTCTCATTCCATTGGAACTTGATATATTTCTTCAACAAATTCTCCATAGGGGTTGTAACCTCTACATATCCTATGATGAACTTTCTGTAATAACCCTTATGTCCCAAGGTAGTTATCAATTGTTTCACTGTCGAGGGTGGTTATAAAGATCCATCAATATTCCATCGCGACAAACCACATGACCGAACAAGATTCCAAAAGGGGCACAAAAATTGCACTTCTTTAAATTAAGGGAAATCTGGAACTGTTGACACCCGCCGAGCACTATTCTAAGACTCTTAATGTGATCTTTTACTAGCCCAAATACCGTCTAGTCATCAAAGTATACTTCAATAAATTTATGGATGAAGTATTTAAAAGCGGTTACAACTATTCTAAAAAAAATAGCAAGAGCATTCTTGAGTCCAAAGGGCATTATTGTATACTAGAAACATCCTCATTTTGTCACTAAGGTTGTTTTGTGTCAATCTTCCTTTGCAATCTTGATTTGATGGTGACTAGAGAACCCATTAGTAAATGAATATATTTCTTGTCCTTCGACACTCTCCAATACTTCATATGTAAATGGGGTTAGAAGTGGATCATGCAAGCATGCATCATTCAACTTTCTTAAATCGACATAGATATAGATTTCTCCAGTTTTATTTTCCTGCACTACCATAGGACTAATCCATTCAGATTCTTCGACAAGTTTTTTAATTCTTGCATCTAACATTATGTCTAAATCTGTCTTGAATTTTTTTTGTACCTTGGATTGAGTCTGTATGGTCATTGTTTGATAGGTTTTGCATCGGGCTTCAAGGGGATCTTCATTTCTCCCAGATTTCTAACAATTCCCTTCATTTTTTGAAAATTTAGTGGGGAACAAATCCTATGACTCATGTAATAGGTCTGTAATCTTTCCTATGGTCTCATCATCCCAATAGTATTCGGTATTGGCAAATTTTGGATTCTCTGGAGAACCAATATTTACTTTATTTATTTTCAAATGATTCAGAAACTTGTCACCTTATATACTCAAACCTTCCACTACACGAGTACCTTCATATTCAGGAATATTTATGTCGCATGGATTATTGTCATTGGGTTCACCTGTTATATTGTAACACTCCATATAATGTTGGACTGTCGCACTGCTTTAATGAAAACTTGTCATCAAAACATGAATATCTTCAAAGATCTTAGTTCTGAGTACTTCCAGAGTAGTGTCAATTGAAAGATTATCATCAACAAATTGAAACGTATGTGTGAAACTGGAATCTATCTCTTCCCACTCAATTGTTCCTCGTCGCACCTCAACTGATGTATACCAGTTTCTTGGTATCCTATCTAAAACATGTATGAACTGGTGGACACATTCATGTCACAGCAATGTATCCCATGTTGCATGACAATGCTCAATATGCTCGACAGGATTAGTCAATCTGGTATATTTTTTACCAATGTAGAGCACATTTTATCCAAATTGGACTTCCATCAATCTTTGAAATTGAATCCAGTATGAAATGGTATGCTTATGCGCAACCCACCATCTTATAGGTGTAGCCTACAAAATCCAGGGCTAATGAGCACTGAGGTTCAAATACTTTCTCTTCAAACTCTATATGAAAATATTCCAGGTTAGGTAAGCCTTCATAGGTAAGTAGATCACATACCTGAGTACCTATCCATCGCGCATACTTTGTAATTCTTGCGCATTTCCGCATGAATGCTTAATGTAGTTGGTTATGTCAGTTTTCTAGAGCTTCTCATGAATCCTATGAGCATGAACTAATACTTTTCCAACTAAGTTTTCCATCGAGTGTTAGATTCACATAGTCGCCCATCGGATAACTAATATTGTAGATATGGTCCATATATCCATCTTGTCCTTCACTATTTACCTGCTCGATATACCTCTGTCCTTCTAGAGGATCAATTGGTGCGACCACCCTTAGCTATGCATCCTCAAACTTTAATATCCTCTTCTTAAAATTAATAATAGTTTGATTGTCAATGGCCCTGTTGATCACCAAAAGTGTGGGATACGGTTTTGTATCATTTAAAATATCTATCACCTCAAAATTTGCATAATTTCAAAGTCCTTCTATCTCGATAGGAACCTGTGTCAGTCGACCAATAGGAAAAAACTTCAATTGATTGGCTAATCTTAGTTGAATAAGAGACCATCCTAGTATCGAATTTCCCATACTTTCCCATGTTTTTATGGTAATAATATTAACATATGATCCTAAATCCAAAATAATATAATCCATGTCGTAATCACCTATTTGGGCATTCATCCTTAGCTCACGACCAGTTTTCAATCTTTTCCCAATGTGGTTAACTCTCTTTTATAGTCGCACATCTAATTGAGGCTCTTCAATTAAATATGACAATACTGCTATAATAACTTTATCTTATATTAATGCTAAACAACTTACTAACATTTTCTGTCAATTTCTTTTGAAATAATTGTTCGAATCTTTGACGCATTTCCAATATAGGTCCTTCATTCCGTATAGAAACATAAGTCGACGCTTGACTTATATCGACAAACTCATGTTGAGTGTCCAAGAATAATTCCTTTTCTTTTTGGACATCAAATTGTATTTTTTTTGTTGGTCGGACTCTTAGTTGTCCATATGGTGCTTCTTGATCTCCTCTAGTCGCAACACCTTCTCTTGTCATGACAACAATATTAGGCTCCCTTGGTTCAACATAAATCTTCTGAATGTTTGCATTAGCATTCTGAGGTGGGTTTTGGCTTCCCATGTTTCTAGCCTACCACTTAGCAATCAAATGTGGGCATTCTTCAATAGTGTGATCCAATGATTTGTAATATGAACATGTCGATGTAGGATTAGTGCAATCTATGGAAAAATGTCAGGATGTCCACAATTATAACAAATGAATTGGACCCTTATGCGACCAAATCCTCCTCCTTGTCCTCAACCTCTAAAAATTCCACCCCCCTGGGTTGAGGGTATTGTGCTTGAGCTCGCTCGGCTTGCATCTGTTCATCATTTTTCATTAGGTATGTGTTGACTATCTTCTCTTGCAACAACTGATATGCCCTGCAATATTTCTTGTCATGTCCCACCAATAGAGAAAACTTACAATATAGGATGGTTGGTGCACTTACTATTTTCTGTAAGTATAAGCATTCTTCCAACCGATGTCATTTGGTTTGAAATATTCTACACCAAGGCATTCCTTGTGTATTTATTTGATTTGGTGTGCTTGATGCAAGATAGTTCATGAATCTTTATGGTGGCCTTTCATTCTGCATCGTGTACACCATAGTTCCTCCTGCACTTCTATTTATTTCTTGATATCTTGTAGTTGCAATGTGAGGTTGGAAAGTTGTGACTGTAACTGCATCATTCCCACACCATTTTCTATGACCGATGAAGCCTTCAATTTCATGGAAATATCAAGAGATTTTCTCTGGGATACAATATTCTGTTGCATCAAAGGAACCTGAGTATAGCATCAACACAATAAACCATTCTTTATGTTGGAAATCTGACATCTGAAAACTCACTTTAGCCATCAAAGTTTTAAATCTTTGGTTGAAGTCCCAAACCAACTCAATAGGTTACTATTTGATCTCTTTTAACTCTGTAATGCATTGCATATCAGATTTAGGCTTATTAAACTCATTTATTAGTCCCGTCTGAATTTGATCTAATGATTTTTGGGGAATCCCTGTTGGAACCACAGAGAATTTCATATATGAGTCAAGTGCACGACCTATAAGGGTTGTGATCATTTGGGCTCTTTTTGTATCCTCATCTTGGACTTGTCACACTGTACATACAACTTTGCATAAGAACCAATGCTTGTCAGGGTCCTCTAACCAATTTCCATTGAATATCGACAACTTTATATCATTTCTAGCCATTCTTTTTACTCTTGGTATTACTGAATTAAAGGTTCCACTAGCAGGAATTCCTTTAATGTTATTTCCACTATTATAGTCATTATGATCGATAAAACCACTAGGTGATGTGTTTCTAGATCTTAACTCAGGTCCTAGATATGTACACAGGGTCGCATGCATGTCATAAACTTCATCTAGATATATTACCTCCTCTTCTTCTTCCTCAGATATAAGTCAATATTCCCTTCTTTGTCACAAGACTCTCCATCGCGATGTGGAGCAAATTCATAGCCCCTTCTTTCAGTCATGCTGCAAATTCCTCTCCTGGTCGCAGTTCTTCTTCTATTTCCCAACCGAAATCTTCTTCCACTTCTCAAGAGACCACCTTCTTTCTCACTCTTCCTATCAATAGGAAACATCTCAACTTATTCTCATCCATTCTTCTCACAATATTTCTTGCGACATTACCCTAGTTCCCTATGCACAAATATTTATTCGTCGAACTCCATTCTCAGGATCCATTTTTCACATACCAACATCTTTATCCACATCTTCAAATATTTCATATAACTACCTCTAGGTTCTTGAAAGAACTCCCTTTCCATTTCAATGTATGACTTTATCTTGTCGACTACAATCTCTGTGATACATCCCTCCAGAATACTATCAACCCAGAAGTCGAAAGCCCTAGATATAGGATAGCTAAATCTTTTCAACCATTGGATCAACTAAGGGATGCACTATGTAGGTTCTCTGCCTTGTAAAATTTTCTTCTGCATTGCTAACTTCAACAACCATTCATGAAATATGATGGGAAATTCCCTAAATAAAATCTCATGAATGTCTATGTAAAGGTATCTTTCCAACCATTCCATCAGGATCAGATGTGATCCTTTACTTTCTTCTTTCATGAACTCTTGTTCTTTATAATTAACCCAGTATTGAATTTCTGGTTTCCTCAGGTGCCAAAACATATCCCCATTACAATGGTTTAGGTCCTAGCAACATAACCATTTATTGGTGTGCTATCATGTCGACCCAGTTTTAGATCCCTTATTTGTTAACAAAGCCCAAGATACCAGCCTGCCATAGTATGAACCCATCGACAACACCTGCGATGCAGATGAGGTCCCACTCGAGATATCTATGGGGACTGCTAGAACTAGGTTTCTCCAATTATTTCAGTGGATTTCTTGATCATATCACCATCCATTCACTCGACCGAAACCAAGGAATAACATTTTGTCATCATACATACATCATCAAAGAATATAACATATTGATCCGTCGACATACATCACATCATATGGACTATATTATTAAACATGCATTAACAATCCATATCATTTATATCAGTTAGAGGTTCAACATACTTATCAGATTCATTCACGACATATAGTCATTTAACCATAGACACAGTTATCAAAGATAGAAAGACACAAAGGTTAAGATGGAAACCAATCCAGAAAAAACTACAAAGGCGCTCTTCATATGGCATGACTAATATTTGAACACCTTTGGTCTGCACACAAAGCCTGTAGACTATTCTTTAGATATTATTTACAATCAATGACTTCTTTTCCCATCTCATGCTCTCTAGTTTTGGTCTCTCTTTCTTTCTTTTGCTTCTTTTTCTATTATCTTATATTCTGCCTTATTCTCTATTCTTCTTGTGTATCTATTATGTCATCCACACACAACTTGGATCGACTTTATAGGCTTTTACAATTCTTGTTTTACCCGTTGACTGATTCTCAATTGTCAGTCGACATGTTGTCTTACTAATTGTTAACCCAAAAAATCCCCCGATTAGCTCTACATGACCTACACCACACAAAGACATCTATTTCACTACCCTCATTGACCCCCACACCCTTGAAAAGGCTCAAAAACACCAAAAAGGGCTTAAAAACCCATAAAGGGGCCTAAATAGCTCTCAAAAGGGCTAAAACCTCCAAAAAGGGTCTAAAACCCCTAAAAGGAGCTTAAAAACCCTAAAAGAGCTAAAGAATGGACAAAAAGGGCCTAAAGTCCATAAAAGGGGCTAAAGCCTTGACTAAGGGCTTAAAACCCTAAAAACTCAAAAAAAGATATAAATATAAGGGTGGGGGTCACTCTCAAAATATTCCTCATTTTCCTACCATTACTCTGCTCCTGTGAGTGCCTTGAGACCCATTTGTTTCAATCCATTCACCCCCCTTGCTCACTTGCTCCATTAGCCAAATCCCATTCCATAGAGAGGTAGCTTCCAGCTAGGGCATGGTGGCCCATTTCATCAAAACTAGAAGGTATAATGTGTTTTTCTTATCGGTAGCTTAGTTTTGTAGATTGTTTTATTTGCCGGTGTTTTTTCTCACATTGTTTCATGGATCTCCATTAATAGTGTGCTGCCGGTTTTGCTTGGTTCACTAACCCTTCCCTTTAGGTTTTCTCTTCCATCCACAGAGACCCTATCCTTTCACCCTATAGACGGAAGGTAGCCGTTTCTACATGTATCTAGGGAAAAATCCCTACTACAGAATGGCGACCATACTAGGTCGATCCCAAAGGATCCTTGGGTTTTTACAGTTTATTTTCATATTTCCGTTGACCTAGTTTATTTCTAGTTTAGATCTTTATTTTTATCATTTAGGCTGATAGTCGAGCCCTCTTGAGGCCTACCCGAACCCGATCGGCCACAGTACCAATTACTATCGGCCATTCCTAGCTCTATTCTTAAATTTTTTCAGTTTTCGGGATATATCACTCCTCTCAGGCTGAAAAGGGCGACCCAGTCGCTCATTTATCCCTTGAAAGAGCGACCCAGTTGCACATTCTGGCCCAAAAATGGTGACTTGACTCTTAGGACCCTCATCACTCCTTTTTTTGGTTTTTTGGGTGACCCCCTCACCTGGTTTGGGAAAAAAAGAGCGATCCCCTCGCTACATTAGCCCCAAAAAGAGCGACCTGTCTCTCAAGGTTCATTTTTTTGTTGTTTGGACTGCTAGTGCGGCCCTGCCGCCACTTTCCAGCAGCCTGTTTCTTTCTGCAAACAATTTTTGTAAGTTGATGATAGATTTGGTTAGTTGTTAATGCATATGAATCTGTTGTAGGACTTAGCTCAAACACTATAACTTAATTTTTAGTTTTTTTTCACATAAACAATTGGAAATTAACCTCTTTCCTGTAATGTCTCGGTTTTGACCCCGTTACATTAGATGTATATGATGTGTAAATTGTAAATGATCAGGGTGTGGAGCTAAAGGCCAAGGCCCCACCATTGATCGGTTATGTTATGTTTTGGATTTAAACCTGTCACCGATGGTATATCGGGAAATGCGACATATATTATGTTCGTCATCATGTAAATATGCATCTATAATTAATTAAATGAATCCGACCAGCTACGATCGCGGAAACTAAATCGAAAGGGGCATGATTTTCACAAGGATAAGGATGTGGGGGAATTTTTCAAACTTTGGCCAATGAGGGAAATTATCCATGTGTCTTCTTACCTTGTTTTATTCCAACCACTCTCATTAAAAAAATTACTGCTGGTGGTTGAGGCAGTTAATTGCTTTAGGAGTGGGGTGGCAGGACTGTTAGTACTCTCCCTCACGCACACTCCACCCCTATTGACTTCACTCACGTAGGCAATTCCACTCTCAGGCAATTCCACTCTCACCATGATTTTGTCTGTTTTCTCCTCACGCACAGGCTCTAGGCGGTTTGGTCTCACACAGACATTTTCTTGGCTCCACGAGTTGCTGAACGCTCACACACTTGCAATTCGCGTCCCCTCCATTGTTGTTCATTCTCACGCAGAGGGATTCTTTCCCATTTTTTGTCTTCACGCATAGAACCTTCTGGGTTTTACCCACGTAGTTTCTTTCCCCGCAGATTTGCAGATGATGTGGTCGTATCCTTTCCTCACGGGCTGATTGTTTGATTGCTCACGCACAGGTCGGAAGACGGTGGTTTATTTCCCAACGTGGTCTGTGTATTTGTTCCCGGTGATTTTGTTGCCCAGGACGGGCTGTGAATTTTTCCCTGCTAGAATTGTATTGGCTGTTGCGGTTCGGATTGTGTAATTCGCTGGGGAGGCTTTTCCCTGTTTAAGCTGTGATAGCTAATTAATTGCCTGAGTGCAATGGTTGGTCTTCGGACTGTGAGAGGAGTAGGGATGGGGGCTTAGTTTTGCTTGATAAACCCGGTGGCTGGAAACCACACAGACAGAGCTAGAGAGCTGGCCTTCTTCTCCATCACCCCTGAATAGCACTGGAAGGGAATGCAGGGCCTGAGGGAATGTGTAGCAGAGAAGGGACTGATTCCTTGTGTTGGGTGTGTTTGGGTGTCTTAGAGGTCAGGCTAGTTCTGGTGTAGGTGTTCTTGGCTCTGCAATGAGCTCACCAGCTTATCAATTAGCCTTTCCCAACTCCTTGATGGCTTGATAAACCCAACTTTGTTGGCTTGGCTGTGTGTTTTGTATATCCTTGGCTATGTGTAAGCCTGCTAGTTCCCTTATTCCTTGAAGAATCATGCCCAGCTCGGGGGTGGCAGTGCTGCTGAGAGATTAAGGAGCACGCTGGCCTATGGTTGGGTGGAACGTTGCAGCGACGTAGCTGGTTGCGGATCGATTTCATCATAAGATAAGTGATCTTGCCCATTTTTACTTCTGCAACCATATTTTCTGTCAATAATATGAAAATGATGAACATGTTAAAATGAATGCTTGTTAAATGTATGATGTTCCCGCTGTGTCTGATAGATGATTGCATATGTGCATGATAAATATTCATGTGAGCATATTCTAGCTCAATATACAATTTTAAGCATTCTGTTTCTACAAATTTTATGCATGTACATGTTCATGGGGCTCTTAGCCCGTGTGTATGAGAAGCTTGTGTTCGCGTCCTCTTCGCCGGTCGAAGGCATGGGGATGTGACAGTATGGTATCAGAGCAATGTTAGCAACAATGGGCCTCTATGGGCTAAGGAGGAATAACTGACAGAGGTTGTATTTCATTCTTCCCAGCAGAAGCCATAATATGAATGACTGCAAAATTGAGAAAATTTGGCTAAGTGTTGGAGCAATCGAATCAAACAGTGGAATTGACTTCCGCCGTTGCGGAAGGGTTAGCATTTTCCCATCCGCTGTTGCAACTGTTGAAGGACTTCCGACGTGGCAGAAGCATAGCGGAAGTTTTCCCGACAGGGCACAGTTGGAAAGAAAAGTGGAGAAACTTCCGCTGTTGCGGAAGAGTTAGCGAATTTGGAGTATCGTTAGAAAGAAAGTGGAAAATTTTCTAAGCGATTTGGCGTCGATCGGAAGAAATAGTGGTTTGGTCTTCCGCCATTGCGGAAGCCAAAGGCACTAACCTTCCGAAGTGCAAAGACAACCGATGCCTGAAGTTAAAAATTTTCTATGTAACGAATGGCCGTCGGAAGAGGAAGTGGTTTCCCGTCTGCCGTTGCGGAAGACCAAACCGCCAAGTATTTTGATGGGGAGGACTTCCGTCATTGCGAAAGAGTTATAAGTTTTCCCCATCCACTGTTGTGGAAGCCAAAGTCATTTGGCTTCCGATGTGCTAAGACCGCCGACGTTCGAAGTGGAAATTCTCTAAGTAAACAGCCGCCAGTTGGAAGAGAAATCGTTTTGCGAGCCGCCATTGCGGAAGCAAAAGCCATAAGTCTTCCGATGGTGAAAGTCCTCCGATCGCCAACACGTCAAAAGGGTTAAGGCTCGAAATTGGTTCAGCAATCGGAAGAAGTTGTTGTTTGGGGTGCCGCCATTGCGGAAGCCAAAGTCATTTGGCTTCCGATGTAAAAAGACTTCCGATTTCGGTCGAGACAGTTCACAGATCGGGAGAAGTTAACGTTTGGAAAGCCGCCGTTGCGGAAGCCAAAGTCATTTGGCTTCCGATGTAAGAAGTCATCCGATGCCCGAAGTTAAAAATTTCTCCAAGTAAGAGCGGACGTCGGAAAGAAATGGACTTTAGAAGCCGCCGTTGCGGAAGGATTGGAGCTTCCGAGGAGCCGCCGTTGCGGAAGGATCAGAGCTTCCGAGAAGCCACCGTTGCGGAAGGAAGAATGGTTTCGGAAGCCGATTCAGCGGAAGGAATAGTGGAATGAGATCCGATTCTGTGCAAGGGGAAAATTTGAGTTTCCCGTGAGATTTTTCCAGCAGATTTTAACTGTTTCCCAGTGGGATTTTTGACTGTTTCTCAGTGAAATTTCAGGGCTGAAAATGAGAAAAGAGGCAGCGATCTTATGCGCCGGATTGCACAAAAATTAACATTTTACAAAACAAAAAAAATGAGGGCGCTGCCCTCGACCCGCCCTACAGTGGCGCAGGGAAGCCAAAAGGGGGAAAGCCCCTTTGACCCTTGTCGTCCCCCTCAGACAGACGTTCTTTGATGAAGAGAATTATGTGTGTTTGGAAAAACTTGTAATTTTTATAATTTTCCAAGAGAAGGTAAGTAATGTTGATTTGTATCAATGTATGCATCTAACAATTGTGTTATTAACACGTTTGCAGAATTATAGTCACCTTCAAGAGAAATATTCCAGGTAGTGCAGTTTGGTAAGTAAGGGGTGGTTCAGTATGAGAACCCATGACGGATATGATGCTCAAGATTCTTATGAGCATGCCCGAGATGCCGTGGGAGAAAATGTCCGTAATAGAAATGATGACATAGAGTCTAATGGAAGGAGATTCCAAGAGACACCGTCAGATGTTGCAGCTACTATGAGAAGCTTGATTAAGGCCTAGGAAGAGCAGCATCAATTGAATGCTGCAATGTTACAGAGATTGACAGACTTGCAGAGAAAGATAGACTCTGGGCGAGGTACAGCAAGACCAGAAGGCAGTAATAACAGTACTAGGAGAAGGAGAAGGACTTCTAGTGGATCATCTGATTCGGAGGAATCCAGTGGGGATTCAAGCTCTTCTTCTCATAAAAGGAAAAGAAAGAGACACCATAGGGATCGCACTCGAGATGAATTCAAGAAAGATAAACCTCCTACGTTTGATGGTGAGGTAAAGACTGGACAAGAAGCTAAAGCTTGGCTTCTTGGGATAAAGAAGTACTTTCAAGTGCATGGTTATTGAGGAAACATGAAGGCAAGAGTTGCCATATTCAATCTAAATGGAAGAGCATCCATTTGGTGGGAACACTTCAAGCAAGTGAAGAGGATCAGTGAAAGGAGGCTTAAGTGGAAACAGTTCAAGAAGTATTTCAAGCAGAAATACCTCTCTGACAGGTATTATGATGACAAGATTAAGGAGTTCCATGAGCTGAGATTGGGACAGCAGACCATGGAAGAATATGCAAATAAGTTTTTGGAGCTATTGAGGTATGTCCGGTACATCAGAGATGAGAAAGTAAAGGTCCAGCGTTTTCTGAGTGGATTACCTCAGTCTTACAAAGATAGAATTGAATTTTATGAACCTAGAACTCTTGAAGAAGCGATAAGAAAGGCTAAGTATTGCTATGAGCAAAGCAAGGGTAAGCCAGATTACCATAAGGCATGGAAGGACAAGAAGAACGAGAAGTTTGACCAAAGGAAGAAAGGTTTCAAACCTTCGAGCATCAGGAATCAGCAGAAGCAGCCATCTCAAGCTGCGAGTAAACCAGTTGGAGGGACCGGAGAAAAGCCTAAGGATCCACAACAGAATAGAGGGCCACTCCAATGTTGGAAATGTGGAGGACCCCACATGCGCAGAAATTGCCCACTCGAGAATGAGATTGCAATACCAGCTTATAACATTTAAGAAGCAGAAACAGTGGGTCAAGTAGCAAGGGCAATTCCTAGGATCTATGCAGCACTGGAGGACCGTCAGGCAGATCACCTGTCAGCTGTGGTTGAAGTAGCAGGTAAGATTTTTGAGCAATCTGTTTCTATTTTGATTGACCCTGGTTCTACGCACAGTTACATTACTCCTAGAGTAGTGGATATTTGTGCTTTTAAGAAAGTAAAGCATAGGAAGTCTTGGTTAGTTCAGCTAGCCACTGGAACTAAGAGAAAAGTCAGTGAAGTGGTAGAGAAATGTCCATTAGTCATGAATGGATTGGTCACTTGTGTAGATCTGAATGTTCTACCGCTTGGTTCCTATGATGTTCTCATTGGAATGGATTGGTTAGAAGCTCACAGGGTGAAGCTTGACTGTTACCATAAGACTTTCGAGTGCATGAATGAAGAAGGGAACCTAGTAGTTGTGAAAGGTATTCCAAAGGTGATTTCAGTACGACATATTTCAGCAATGCAGTTAAAGAAGTTCTGTAGGAAGGGTTGCCAGTTGTATGCAGCTCATATTTTGGAGGAAACAAGAGATAAAGCTCCTCGGTTGGAGGACTATCAGGTGTTACAGGAATTCAGGGATGTGTTTCCTGATGAGATTCCAGGGCTTCCTCCAAAGAGGGACATTGACTTCACAATTGAACTTGCGCCAGGAGCAGCGCCAATGTCCAAGGCACCCTACAGGATGAGCACACTGGAGATGCTAGAATTAAAGATGCAACCGCAAGAGTTGTTGGAAAAGAAATATATTCGACCGAGTGTGTCCCCTTGGGGAGCACCAGTTCTATTTGTAAAGAAGAAAGATGGTACAGTCAGGTTATGTATCGATTACAGACAATTGAACAAGGTTACAGTGAAGAATAAATACCCTTTGCCTAGGATTGATGACCTCTTTGATCAAATGAGAGGAGCAAAGGTGTTTTCTAAGATTGACTTGAGGTCTGGTTACCATCAGGTGAGAATCAAGGACGAAGACATTCATAAGACAACCTTCAGGACAAGGTATGGGAATTATGAGTTTGTAGTGGTACCATTTGGTCTCACAAATGCACCAGCTACATTTATGTGCCTCATGAATAGTGTCTTCAGTAGGCATTTGGATAAGTTTGTCCTTGTTTTCTTTGATGACATTCTTGTTTATTCTAAGAATGAGGAAGAACATGAAGAGCATTTGAGATTGACATTGCAATTGCTTATGGAGCATCAGTTGTATGCGAAACTAAGCAAGTGTGACTTCTATAGAGATAGAATTCAGTATTTGGGTCACATTATCTCAAAGGAGGGTATATCTATGGACCTTGAAAAGATTGAAGCCATTATGAATTGGCCTACTCCAAGAAATGTGACAGACGTAAGATATTTTATGGGACTCGCAGGATACTACAGGAGATTCATCGAGGGATTCTCCAAAGTTGCACATGCCATCACTTCTTTGCAAAAGAAGGGGATGAAGTTCGAATGGACATCAAGGTGTGAAGAAAGCTTCTAGCAGTTGAAGAATCTTCTCACCAGTGCACCAGTGTTGAAGGTTGCAGATCCAGAAAAAAGATTTTGTGGTGTGTACCGATGCATGCAGACAAGGGCTTGGAGGAGTCCTTATGCAGGACAACCACGTGATATGTTATGAGTCAAGAAATTTGAAGGAACATGAGAAGAACTATGCCACTCATGATCTAGAGCTTGCAGCCATAGTACATGCTCTCAAGATGTGGAGACATTACTTGATGGGTAGGAGATTTGAGCTCAGAACAGACCATTGTGGTTTAAAGTATTTGTTCGATCAGCCTACTCTGAATGCTAGGCAAGCAAGATGGCTGGAGTTTTTATGTGAGTTTGATTTTGAAATCAAGCACATAAAGGGAAAGGAGAATAAGGTAGCTGATGCACTCAGCAGGAAGATGCAGGAAACGCATGTGGCATCTATTAGTATTTGCCAATCAGATTTGAGGCAGCAGATTGTTAGTCACGTTGCTGGAGATGAATTGTATGAACAGGTAAAAGACAAATTGCAGCAGCAAAGCCTTGAGAAGAGGTATGAAGGATATAAAATGGAAGAAGACGGACTTCTCTCTTATAAAGGCAGAATTTATATTCTGAATGTAGCAGACTTGAGGAGAGTTGTTATGGATGAAATCCATCAAGCTCCATATTCTGGTCACCCAGGATATCAAAAGACGATTGCTATGGCCAGAAAGTAGTACTTTTGAATAGGTATGAAAAAGGACACGGCTGAATACATTTCAAGGTGTATGAAATGTCAACAGGTAAAGGTGGAGCATCAACATCCAGCAGGTTTGTTGCAGCCTTTGTCCATTCCGGAATGGAAATGGAAAGTTATTTCCATGGATTTTATTACAGGATTTCCAATGACTTGGAGACAACATGATTCTATCATGGTTGTGGTGGACAAATTGACAAAGGCAGCACATTTTATACCGATTAAGTTTACATATGAGACTGGCGACATTGCAAAGATCTTCATGAAGGAGATATTCAAATTGCATGGATTGCCTAAGGCAATAGTATCTGACAGAGATGTCAAGTTCACTTCCAACTTTTGGAAGGGGTTGTTTGCAGATTTGGGTACAAAGTTGAACTTCAGCACTACATACCATCCTCAGACAGATGGTCAGATAGAGAGAGTTAATTAGGTGCTTGAAGACATGCTTCGCATGTATGTAATGGACAAACCAACCAAGTGGGAAGATTACTTACACTTGGTAGAGTTTGCTTATAACAATGGACATCAAGCATCCTTGGGGATGAGTCCGTATGAAGCTTTGTATGGAAGAAGGTGTAGAACACCAGTGACTTGGGATAATCCAGTGAACAGGATTGTGCTTGGACTAGAGTTGCTCAAGGAAATGGAGCAAGAGGTTGTAAAGATCAGGCAGAAGCTGAAAGTAGCACAGGA
>LPNX011097058.1:1800837-1811365 GCA_001517045.1 Pseudotsuga menziesii | reverse complement strand
ATGATCCTAACCATGTGATAAATTGGGATGTGATTCAGGTGGAACCCAAGGGAGAGTTCCGAATCGAGCCAATGTGCATCCTCGACAGGAAGGTCACAATGCTCCGAAACCGAGCCATAGGTCAGGTAAAGGTGCAATGGGAGCACTTCAGACCTGAAGAGGCTACATGGGAGCTAGAGGATGCCATGCGATTGGCACATCCATTTCTGTTCAATTCTGCGGAACACTGAGGCGATACCAGTGTAGAATTTTGTTCAAATTTTGTAAAGCACTGAGGATAGTGCTATTGAAGGGGGAGGGGAATGTAATTTCCCAGTTTTGACCCCGTTACATTAGATGTATATGATGTATAAATTGTAAATGATCAGGGTGTGGAGCTAAAGGCCAAGGCCCCACCATTGATCGGTGATGTTATGTTTTGGATTTAAACCTGTCACCGATGGTATATCGGGAAATGCGGCATATATTATGTTCGTCATCATGTAAATATGCATCTATAATTAATTAAATGAATCCGACCAGCTACGATCGCGGCAACTACATTGAAAGGGGCATGATTTTCACAAGGATAAGGATGTGGGGGAATTTGTCAAACTTTGGCCAATGAGGGAAATTATCCATGTGTCTTCTTACCTTGTTTTATTCCAACCACTCTCATTAAAAAAATTACTACTGGTGGTTGAGGCAGTTAATTGCTTTGGGAGTGGGGTGGCAGGACTGTCAGTCCTCTCCCTCACGCACACTCCACCCCTGTTGACTTCACTCATGCAGGAAATTCCACTCTCACCATGATTTTGTCTGTTTTCTCCTCACGCACAGGCTCTGGGCAGTTTGGTCTCATGCAGACATTTTCTTGGCTCCACGAGTTGTTGAACGCTCATGCACTTGCAATTCGCGTCCCCTCCATTGTTGTTCATTCTCACACAGAGGGATTCTTTCCCATTTTTCGTCTTCACGCACAGAACCTTCTGGGTTTTACCCACGTAGTTTCTTTCCCCGCGGATTTGCAGATGATGTGGTTGTATCCTTTCCTCACGGGCTGATTGTTTGATTGCTCACGCACAGGTCGGAAGACGGTGGTTTATTTCCCAGCGTGGTCTGTGTATTTGTTCCCGGTGATTTTGTTGCCCAGGACGAGCTGTGAATTTTTCCCTACTGGAATTGTATTGGCTGTTGCGGTTGGGATTGTGTAATTCGCTGGGGAGGCTTTTCCCTGTTTAAGCTGTGATAGCTAATTAATTGCCTGAGTGCAATGGTTGGTCTTCGGACTGTGAGATGAGTAGGGATGGGGGCTTAGTTTTTCTTGATAAAACTGGCGGCTAGAAACCACACAGACAGAGCTATAGGGTTGGCCTTCTTCTCCATCACCCCTGAATAGCACTGGAAGGGAATACAGGGCCTGAGGGACTGTGTAGCAGAGAAGGGACTGATTCCTTGTGTTGGGTGTGTTTGGGTGTCTTAGAGGTCAGGCTAGTTCTAGTGTAGGTGTTCTTGGCTCTGCAATGAGCTCACCAGCTTAGCAATTAGCCTTTCCCAACTCCTTGATGGCCTAATAAACCCAACTTTGTTGGCTTGGCTGTGTGTTTTGTATATCCTTGGCTATGTGTAAGCCTGCTAGTTCCCTTATTCCTTGGAGAATCATTCCCAGCTCAGGGGTGGCAGCGCTGCTGCGAGATTAAGGAGCACGCTGGCCTATGGTTGGGTGGAACGTTGCAGCGACGTAGCTGGTTGCGGATCGAGTTCATCATAAGATAAGTGATCTTGCCCATTTTTACTTCTGCAACCATATTTTCTGTCAATGATATGAAAATGATGAACATGTTAAAATGAATGCTTGTTAAATGTATGATGTTCCCGCTGTGTCTGATAGATGATTGCATATGTGCATGATAAATATTCATGTGAGCATATTCTAGCTCAATATACAAGTTTAAGCATTCTGTTTCTGCAAATTTTATGCCTATACATGTTCATGGGGCTCTTAGCCCATGTGTATGAGAAGCTTGTGGTCCCGTCCTCTTCGCCGGTCGGAGGCATGGGGACGTGACATTGCCAAAACCCTTCCTCCTCTACTCAGTCATCACCCTCTGGGGTATTATGAAATAAGATGAAGGGTCAAGCTCATATAGTAATAGGAACTTATACTTGTTATTGCTTAAGACCACTAAAAACGGGTGACTTGGAAGGTAGAGGGGGTGGAGACCGTTGGGGGTTTCATGGTGCTCGCGTCCTCCCTGTTGACTGGCCTTGCACTCGAAGAGTGACCTGAGGATCTATGGGTGGGATTAGTCCCACTGTGTTGATATTCCAAAACTCTTTCCTAGTCGAAGAGGAATACAGGCGTAAGGTAGCCACCTAGCAGGTTTCTGATACTTCAAGTTCATTACTTACATGTTTAAATTTTTCTGTTTCAAAAGTTCACTGGTTTTTTCATAATAGGTTGCCCATTCTGTAATCTCTGCAACAAACTAGAAACATTTGTGAAGTATCCATAAACCATAATTGCAGTCACCAAACTAATAACATAAAATAATTTTAAAAATGAACAAATATTTCATACATTAAGCATGCACACAACTACACCAATTAAGCCAAACAAACTCGGTTCATGACGCTGAGCGAACCCATTAAACTCTATCAATCTACATTAATTCAAAAGCTTTGCAGTTTTTGAGGACATAAGTCCCTGACTGCCTTAACCGTGGGAAGTACTTGGGCTCAGCCCTGAAACTCATTGTGAAAAGTACCACGGGAACCCCAAAGTAGCTGGCTGCTGAGAGGAATTGCCAAGCAAAATGGGCAATGACCCCCATCGATTGACTAGATCTCCTATGAGGAAAAATCCAAGCGTTGTCTCCTGGCAGTCTTGGTGGCTGAGTGACCACCTGAAAGCCAATAGGAAGCCACTGAAACCAGGGTCCAGAACATCATTACCAGATTACACCATGTGATCTACTAACCAAACAAAATCGATCCCCCATGCTATTGTTCACGCCTAAGAGGCAATCCACCATAGTTTGGGTCCTTAAACCAACACCGTCGAGACCATTCTCGATGACCCTCTACACCATCGAATGGCCACACAGCCTCTGACTCAGACTCATATTCATATCAATCTGATCCAAACTTACATAATGCACCATCTATCCCCATAGTTGGTGCAAACCTAGATCCACTTTCCGGAATGTTCATTAGAATTGAACCCATGTCCATGCCTCAAGTCACTACCAACACCCTTGTAGGTGGTCCTAGTACTGCCATGCAGACTGTCCTAACTCAACTGCCTCCACTTGTACTTACCAATCAAATTGTCCCACCTGTCATACCTGGGGGCAGTGGCCCGTCCACTCACACTATCCCACATGTCATACCTGGGGGCAGTGGCCCATCCACAACTATTCCACAAATACCCCCAGTCATGCAGGGACATCATGTTCTTGTGAACCCCACTACCATTGCAAGTCCTTCCCATATTAACCTTGGGTCAAACCTCCCTTTCATGCAATGCCTCAACTTGCTTGACTTGGTTAGGTTAACCAATGACCCTATTTGTCATCAAGCCTTTTGGCCCCCCATGCCAACCAAGCTCCCCTCAGACATCCCTAAGTTTGAAGGGAAGGCAGGGGAGTGCCCCCAAAACCATATAATGACATTTCATCTATGGTGCTCATCAAATAGCATCATAGATGACTCGATCAGACTCAGAATTTTCCAACGCACCCTCACAGGTGCTGCAGCCTGTTACCAACTTTTCTTTACCATAGTTGGGTTACCTGAGGAGCCGCCGGTTGACAAACTTGTTCAAAGTCTGATTCCAGTGTATCTGTTGATCCGTCTGCTTGTCTAGCCAACATTGGCTAGTCACTTTTTTTTTTGGAATAATTTTGGCCATGCCCCCGCGGGGTTTGTAATAAAATGTGCTAGTAGGATATTTTTGAGTGGTTCGGTCTCCTAAGACGTAGAATCACAAATAGGGTATTCCAAGGAGTTTTTTTCTCCTGACAATTATGCTTTGCCTTCAGTCGAGTATAATTGACGAGGTTTTCTCCCGCTTCCTCCAAAGTTGGAATGCCCGATGTTGAATTCTGGGCCTTGGGGGGTTATTAGAGCCCCACTGAGTGTTATAAGCCTACTAGACATTATTTAGATAGATCATGGTCATGTCCTAAGTCATCTAGACACATAAAAAAATTTCGAAAAAATCTTTTTCGAACAGTGAAATTTTTTTTATTTTTAATTTTTTAATTTTTAATTACTTTTCCTAAGTTTTTTGGGTTAATTTTTCAATAAATTAAATGGAAAAAATCCATTCGTGATCTGAACTCAGAATTCAATGATTGAAGGCTCTAACCTTAAGCCAAAAATCATTCTTGATCAACTAGCCAGTCAGAGCCAACTTTCAGATCAACAATCGGACACATAATGCCTTTTTACTCAAAAAAGTAAGTTTTGAGTAAAAAAATGATTTTTATTAAAAAAAATGATTATTTTGGAGAAAACTAAAACTCTCCAAATTAATCCAAATTCAGTAAAATAAAAGGCTAAATGACATCTCATGGAACACTTATGATGATTGGAGTTATCATAACTCAGCTTCAGTCATCATTAAGAGAGCAATTAATTTATTATCAGTTATCAGACATGTCATCTCCAGCTAAAGATGAGATGGAGAGCTCTCATTGGTTCGATGATTTGATCAAGGTGAAGACTGAAGCTTACACCATCAGTGGGCTTCCCAAACCTAGCTCAGGATCTTGCCAGACCTAAAGGATGAACTTACCTACATCCAGACTCACACATGTGGCCTCATCCTTGGCCTGTTTTCAGTGCATAGGTTTGGAGTGGGGGCGACTTGCTTGGGTGGAGGCCTCCCCTCACTCCCGGTTCTCCAGTTTAGGTCTGGGCTCTTTGTTAGGTGGCTAAGTTGGTTAGGGTTGGTTTTTTGGTTTTAGGGTTTTAGCACTCTCTCATTTGTTAAAAAGAGGCTCTTTCATCTCTATTTGCATGGAATTTTGTGGCAGAGTTACTCTGCGAAATTGTATCAATCATTTGCTTTAATTTGTTAATAAAGATCAGACTTTGGAGGTCCATGAGCTCTTGGATGTGGTATTTTTTTGCAATTGGTTGAGGTGATATTGTCTCTAACCCCTATTTTTTTTAATGCTTATGTGAGATTAAATTGTTTATTTGTTAGCTCAAGAGGGCCATTGTTGGCATAGTAGAACAATCATTTGTAGTTCAACTTGATTGTTTATGCGAAGTAGATTAGTATTTTGATGGACATGAGTAATCAGTATATACGTAATGTTGATCATGATTCAATTTTCTTAGCATACTAGCATGTGTTTTGATCTCACGTTTTGTGTTGAGTTGTAGTGTGTTTTCAGGCTTCACAGGTTGAAGAAGGGTGTGAGCTCAGTTGCTTCTATCCCAGGCTTCAAGCAACCTTTTTAATCTAACACTTTCATTGCAGGACCTACAAAGATCTTCTTTTTCAAAATACAAAAAGAAAGTTGGGAGTCTAGCTCTCTCTCTTGGGTTCCATCCATAATTTCAAATACTTTCTTAGTTACCGAACTTCCCTCTTCTAGTTCTCTCTTTTCTCCTTGATCCCCTTGTTTTTCTTGCTTTCTATCCTTTTCCTCCTTGCTTGGTTTTTCCCTTTCTTATATTTTCTTCATCGCTGCCCCATTTTACTCTTTTTACCACTCATTTTCTTCTTTTTGGACAGCCCTAGTGTGCCCTAGTTTATGCCTCTTTTTTGCATCTTTTTGCCCTAGTTTTTGGCCCTTCTTCCATCTTGTTTTTTGGCCTTTTCTTCCCCTTTTTGTTTGTTGTCCTGTCTTTTGATTTTTATGACAGCCATCTTCTTTCTTCATCGTTGCCCTGTTTTACTCTTTTTGCCACTCATTTTCTTCTTTTTGGACAGCCCTAGTGTGCCCTAGTTTATGCTTCTTTTTTGCATCTTTTTGCCCTAGTTTTTGGCCCTTCTTCCATCTTGTTTTTTGGCCTTTTCTTCCCCTTTTTGTTTGTTGTCCTGTTTTTTTATTTTTATGACAGCCATCTTCCTTCTTCATCGCTGCCCCGTTTTCATCATTTTTTATACTCCTTTGGCCTCATAGTTGGCTGCCCTATTCTTCCCTTTTCTTGTCTTTGACCTTCTCTTAGTTTTCCTTCCTTCTTCCTATCCTTTTCTTCTTATTTTTAACCTTCTTTTCCTTACACTTTTGCTCTCATTCAAACTTCTTCTTTTGTCTTTTTGCAAAGTTCGAGAAAAGTTTCAAGTAAAAGTAAATCAATCTCCTGTTTTTTTACACAAATTTTAATGATAGTAAAGTTGTATGCTTTTATTTGAAAAGCTCTTTCAGGGATTAAATTCCTAAAGGAAAATTGTAATAATTTCAATAATGTACTTTGTTTGAGTGGAGTTTTTAAGTCCCCACTCTCATCCTCCCCCATTTGGGGAGGCTTGTGTTGTGTTTACTTGTGTATGCTTAAGTTAGATTTGCTTGTCTTCATCATTATTTGCATCTTATTCTTAGAATATTAATTATTAATCCATCACTTCTAATTCATTAATTAATTTAATTACTCTTTTAAATTGTTTATCTTTCTAAGTAAATCGACTGCTTAAATCTCTTGAATCACACCATAAGGTGGATCAAGAGTGCTCTCTGTCGGAGAGTTTAATAAGTCATCTTTGCTTTTTATTCAAATTGTTTAATAAATTAACTCTTAAGTAAGACTCTTGAACTTGCAAAAACACAAGTCAAGAACACTCTCTATCGGAGAGCATCCTAGGTTTGCATAATCCCTGCATTAGTCTCATCTAGATTAGCTAAGTCTCTTGAACCACTATCATAAGGCAGGGTCAAGAGAGCTCTCTGTCGGAGAGTCTTAATTAATCAACTTAATAAAACCTTCAACACACACACCCTTTTTAATTAATTAACTCCCTCTCCTCCTTGCCAGAGTATTCTTTGACCGATCCCAGATCGGAATACCCAGAAATGACACTGGATCTTTAAACCCTACAAGAGTAATTTAATAATACTTAAACACCTGTAACCAATGCACCGGCGTTGTAGGGATTCTTCCAAAGTACTTCCTAGTAGAGGGGTCGGAACCTCCCGCTGTCTTAGATTCTCAGCTAGCTGGTCAATCTTGGCGATACCAGCCTAGGATACTGGGCGGGCCCGACATGTCTTCAACGGAGGGAACTTAGAAGAGTCTCCCGGCTTTGATAAACTTTTGTCGACACTCTAAGTAGGACCACTATCAAAAACTTTTAAAATATACCAAGAGCACTTACAAAACGTAATACTCACTAGCTTGATTCCTATAATTTATTTCATGCATTTATTTGACTCCATAAGGCACTGGTCCTTTGTTATATTTGATTAATTTTCTATCTTGATCAACTATCTATGGGCCATTTCAATTGACTATATTTAAATGCTTAAGTTATAAGTTTGGAATCTTTGCTTATCTGTGTGATCTCTTGTTAGCAATGTGGATTGCTTTGATTAATCATCATCCCCCTAATATTAATCATTTTAAATCACAGCAACTCCTAAACAACACCCATCCGCATCCAAAAACATCTAAAAATTAATTTAAAACATTGAGCCATAGAAAACTCTTTGTTAGGGACTACCCCCCTTGGCTTTGTTATGAGTTAGCCTAAATGGAGGAGCTAGGAGTAGGTGACAGTACCTTGCTCTGTGCTTTCCCCCAAGGTCACACCTCTCCCACTTTCCCAAGTGAGGAGACAGCTTTCAGAAGATTTCTGCTGCTGGTGTGCAATCGGCGAACAACATCTTTTGGCGCTGTTGCCGGGGACAAATCTTTTTGTTCCTAGACGACCTTTGTTTCTTTTAGTTTTTTACCTTTTTATCCTTTTTGGTAGATTTTTAGTCCAATGACTCTCTGAAATTAGACTTAAGTCCACCTGGTGACTCCACTGTCAGTTAACACCTCAAGGTATTCTACTAGAAGAAACTCTGTAGGTTTGGTCGATTTCATCCCTGACCCCGAAAAGGTCTTAAGGAGGAGATTAAACAAACAATCTTCTTGCAGGATCCTTGCAGAACTTGGATCTGAGTCTGTTTTAGAAATCCATCTTTTATTTCCAGAAAACTTAGAAAATTTGCAAAATAATAACTGTTTCCTTAATCCAATGGGTGAGTTTTTTACTCAACTCAACTTTGCTCAGATAGCAGGTCATCCTCATGATATCCTTGACAAGGCTATCGACAAGCTTACGACATATAATGGCACCGATGACTCCCTCTCTGCTGAGCAGCATATCAGGAATTTTACCAGACATTGTGGTGCCCATGTCAGGGGTACTGATAGGCATGAAGATGTTTACATGAACTTGTTTTCCTTGTCTTTGGATGGAAAGGCTAGCAACTGGTACGATAATTTGCCGGACAATTCTTTCACCACCTTAGCAGACTTCAAGGTTGCTTTCCTTGGAAATTTTGGCAGCAGAAAGGAGCCTAGACATCTAGTAGCGGCTTTGACCAGCTTAAAAAAGTCCGAAACTGAAACAATGGATGAATTCAACAACAGGTTCACTGAATTAGAAAATTCCATCCCTGCCACTTACTCTCCTCTGGCAGCTTATGTTTTGGACTATTACATCGAAGCTTTGAGTGGTAAAATCCAATACCAAATTAGAGATAAGGAGCCGGATACTTTACTTCTAGCTCAGGGTTTGGCTGTCAAAATTGATAAGAATATGCAGTCATCTGGTGAATCTAACCTCCATGTCTATTCAAGGTCTTCCACCCCTTTGAAAATTAATGAGCCCAAAGACAAGGATCCTTTATCAACTATGAAGGATGCCTATGAAAAATAGATGATCGATATGAAAAGGGAGATGAAGAAGAATATGGAGGAGGCAGAACAGAAACATTTAGTGCAGTTAAAGAAAATTCAGAATAGGGTAATAACTATGGAAAGAACTCAAACTCAGCCTTCTCCTAGGACTTTTCCTACCAAGCCAACATGGCAGAGAAAGAATCCCAACCATGAGCAGAGGCCTCCTCATCAGCTAGAGGCCACTAATGTGGTTGAACCTTACAAACCATTTTGTAGGGCATGTAGAGATTTCCATGAGGAATATGGCTGCCATTATTCCTGTTATGTCCAGGAGCATGGTTATCCCGAGGGGTGTGGTCCTAGTACGTCTGCAAGCGAGCCTGAATTCATTCACAATGTCAGAGACATCTATGTTGACCACAAGGATAGTTGGAATCAAGCTAACCAGTTTCATCAACGGGTTGATTACTTAACTGAGTATTATGGGGAAATGCCTTCGAATAGTAACAATGTTCAAAATTTCAAAGGCATGACATATCAAAGAAGACCCAGGGAAGGACCATCTACTCAAACTGCTCCAAAGGTAACAATTCCTGACATCCCTCCTAAAATAGATGATAAGTCAGATTCTGTTGCTCTAACTTTTGATTTAGGTAGTTGGTTAGCAAACTCTAAAGTCTCGGTTCCCGTGCTTGAATCGTGTAAAATTCCTAGTCAAAAGGAGAAATTGTTGAAAATGCTTGAGCCTCAAATTAACAATGATCCCCCTCCTACCTCAAAAATAGTTGCACTTGAAAAACCCAAAGCTCCAAAGAATGTAACTTTTGCAAACACTATAGAACAGCTTCCTCCTAGTCAAGAAAATGATTGTGGAGATCCCCCTGTAATCTTGCATACTAGGGACCCAAGAAAAGAAGATCACCCACCCTTCTACATGTCATTGATGATAAGTGATTTTCTCCTACACAACTGTATGCTAGATTCAAGATCAAGATCAAATATTATGACCAAGAAATTTATGCAGCAACTTGGCGTTAGAACCACTTGCCCTTACCAAAATGTATGTGCCATGGATTCTAGACCCGTCAAATTTGAGGGTATGATCGAAAGGCAGAATGTGAGATTAGCAAAGTATCCAGACATCCATGTTACCATGGATATTCTCATCATAGATGTACCGGATAAATGGGGTATGCTCTTATCCAAAAAATTCGGTGCAACTTTAGGGGGATCCATCCAAACGGACTGGACATACGCCACTGTACCTGCATCAGAAGACTCATTAGTTAAGTTACATATGGAGAAAGAACGAAGACATCATGTAGAAAACCCAGGGAATCCATCAAATGAGTATGTCAACTACTTAGGTGAACTAGGGATGTACCAGATTAACTCCACTTTCTTAGAGCCTATCCGTGAAGAAATAAAAAATGAAAAGCTTATTGAATTATGGAGGATGAACTTTGATGGAGCCTATTCTAGAGCAGGAAAAGGTGCTGGGATAGCCATTATGTCACCTGAAGGTAAAGTTTTATACTTTGCTTTTAGCTTAGAATTTTAGGCAACCAACAATGTAGCATAATATGAGGCACTTCTACTGGGCATTGAGATTGCCAAGGACATGGGGATTAAGTTGCTTGATATTAAAGGGGACTCTGATTTGATTGTCCAACAAGTTAAGGGTCAGTTTGCATGTAAG
>LPNX011097058.1:1705517-1800764 GCA_001517045.1 Pseudotsuga menziesii | reverse complement strand
AAATATAGAAATGCAATCTGGGATACAATGGAATTCTTTGATGCCCTTAACTTAGAAGCAGTCCCTAGAGATCAGAATAGTGCCTCCGACAGACTTGCAATTTCAGCGTCAACTCTTCAGCCATCGGATGAGATGTTAGAGGGGAATTGTCCATTAGAGATTAACTTCAGACCTTCTATTCTTGATAATGTTGAACATTCGCAGGTCTTCAAAGACGATGAACATATTTTGAGATTCATTCATAATGTCTATGAATTCCTTAATTTTAAAGTAAATGTTTAGGAAGAAAACAAATAATATTATGGAGAAGGTGACCAGTTTAACAATCCTGTCCCACGTGGTCTAGTTTCCTTAGAAAACATCTTTGATAGACAGGACAGAAGAAAAAGCAATGTTGAGCAGATGAAACCAGGAGATTACATTGAATTCAACATTGGGACGGAAACAGAACCCAAAATTAAAAAAATTGGAAAAGGTACTTCCGAAAAAGAAAGGAATAGCCTCATAAACTTGGTCAAAGAGTATAGGGATGTATTTTCCTTTACTTATGACAAGCTCAAAGCTTATAGGGAAGATGTATTTCAGCATACTATTCCCCTGAAGCCAGAATGTCAAAAAGGCAATCCTTTCAGACAAAAACTTAGGCAAATAAATCCTAAGTTAGCGCCAATCATCAAGAAGGAGTTAGAGAAAATGTTAGCAGTAGGAATAATAGCTCCCACTAGACATTCCGCGTGGTGCTCTAACTTAGTAGTTGTAAGGAAGAAGAACGGGAGCATAAGAATATGTATAGATTTCAGGAATCTAAACATAGCATGTCAGAAGGACAATTACCCCCTCCTCCAACGGGTCACTGGATCGAGCATGATGTCGATGCTGGATGGTTTTTCAGGATATAATCAAGTAGTCATTCAAGAGGAGGATCGGCATAAGACCACCTTCACAACTCCTTGGGGCACTTTTGAGTATCTGAGAATGCCCTTTGGCCTTTTAAACGCAGGAGCTACTTTCCAAAGGGCCATGGATTATGCTTCAAGGATTTGTTTGGCAAAGTCATTGAGATCTATGAAGATGATCTCACTGTTTTTTCGAAGGAAAGATCCAGCCATGTTGGTCATCTCAGGCAGATTTTCGAGCGGTGTAGGAAGTATGGCATTTCTATAAATCCGGCTAAGTCGGTGTTAGGCATAGAAGAGGGAAAACTCTTAGGACATATCATCAACAAAGACGGTGTCAAAATTGATCCTGAGAGAGTAGAGGCCAAAAAAAGATCCCTCTCCCTAAGAATTTTAAATCCCTTCAGTCATTTAATGGTCATATCAATTTTATCAGGAGATTCATTCCAAACTTGGCAGAATTAATGAAACCCATGCAGGCCTTACTCAAGAAAAATGCTAGGTTTGTGTGGACCACTGAAGGAAGAAAAGCCTTTGATTCAATAAAGAATGCCATTACCAGGTCTCCGGTCTTAGTCAGCCCGGATTACGCAAAGAATTTCATGATCTTTTCATTTGCCTCTAAAGATACCATTGCCGGTGTGTTGCTCCAAAAGAACTCCAAAGGATTCGAGCAACCCATAGCATTCATGAGTAGAGCCTTGTAGAATTTCGAGCTAAAGTATACCATCATGGAGAAACAAGATTATGCCTTAGTCAAATCATTAAAACATTTCAGGACTTATATCAGGTATTCCAAGGTTACCGAATATGTTCCCCACACTACAGTCAAGGATATCCTTTCTCAAAAGGATTGTTTAGGAATAAGGGGTACATGGGTATCCAAGATTCAAGAGTATGACCTTGAGATAAAACCTACTAAATTAATCAAGGGACAAGACCTGACAAGAATGCTTCCTCAAAAGAACGAAGAAGCCATTGAGATGATTGCAGAAAATGATATCCTGCAGCCTACCATGACTCCTGCCCTTCAAAACCTTGATAACCATTGGTATTCAGACATCATTTTCTTTCTCCTCCATCTCACTTGCCAGGATCACCTCAAAGGACACAAGCGTAGGGATTTGATACTTAAGACCGCTAGGTATTTCCTTACCCAAGAGGGTCTGGGTTGGAGGAACCCAGATGGTATTATACTTAGGTGCATCAACGAACAGGATTCTAAGAAGATATTAGTAGAGTTTCACTCAAGATTTTGTGGAGGCCACTATGCAGCAAATACAACTGCCCACAAAATCTTGAGAGCTGGTTACTATTGGCCAACCATTTTTGCAGATGCTCACAAGCATATCAAGTGTTGCCAAGAGTGCCAACTATTCACTGGGAAGCAGAAGTTGGCATCTCTTCCCCTTACTCCGATTGTTGTCCTTGCCCCTTTTCAGCAACGGGGGCTCGATTTTATTGGAAAATTCAAGGATAATTCTAGCAATGGTTTTTGTTGGATTCTCATAGCAACCGATTACTTCACCAAGTGGGTAGAGGCTATACCCACTAAGACTGCCACTGAGAAGGTTGTTATATACCTCATCGAGGAAAGACTCATCACCAGATTTGGAACTCCCTTAAAAATAACAACCGATAATTCCAAATCCTTTAGTTCCGAAAAAATGAATGACTTATGTTTTAAGTATGGCATTATCCTATCCCACTCATCCAATTATTACCCACAGGGAAATGGACTTGCTGAGTCCACCAATAAATATTTAATGTCAATCCTCAAGAAGACTGTGGGGGATAATAAGAGATCATGGGATAGTAAAATTAAGTATGTTTTGTGGGCGGATAGAATCACTCAGAAAAACTCAACTGGTAAATCACCTTTTGAGCTGGTGTATGGACTCACAGCCACCCTTCCAGTTAGTATGCAAATTCCGATCTTCAGGATGCTAAGTGAGTATGGCACGGAACAGGTAGAAATGGAGCAAAGAATAAACCATATTGTAGAATTGGATGAATCCCAAAGAGCTGCCCTTGATCAGTCACTCAGACATCAAGAAAGTATGAAGGGCACTTTTGATAGGTTAGCCAGGCCAAGAGCTTTCCAAATCGGAGATACTGTTCTCTTATGGGATAAGAGAAGGGAGAAGCCTGGAAAGCATGGGAAATTTGACAGACTTTGGAAAGGCCTGTTTATCATCCGTGACACAGCTGGCACCAATTCTTTTTTCCTTAACACTATGGACGGAGAAATTTTAAACCTGCCCATGAATGGCCAACACTTGAAGCCTTTCTATCGAAACAACCTCCAAGATGACCAAGGGGTCATCACAGAGCTTTTCTAAACCTATCCTTGTTGTATTTCTATGTACTTTACTTTTGTATCATATGTTATGTATCATAACTTCGTATAATGCTGCATTAAAGCTCTTTCTTTTGTATACTAGCATTTGTATCATATTTCATTCTATATATGCCGAAAAAGAAGAAGTTTATTTCCATGTACTTTATTTCGAAAAAAGCAAAAAATATTTTTTGGTATTTCATCATGGCATATTTTTATCATATACATGGAACTGAGACACTTCTGTTTACATGCAGGTACCAGAGATTCCTGGACTCTTTTTGATCAATAGATCAAGCAACTACCTGTCCCACAGTTGGAGCCAGATGTTACCAACTTTTATGTACCATAGTTGGGTTATCTGCGGAGCCGCCGGTTGATAGACTTGTTCAAAGTCTGATTCCAGTGTATCAGTTGATCCGTTTGCTTGTCTAGCCAATATTGGCTAGTCACTTTTTTATTTGAATAATTTTGACCATGGCCCCACGGGGTTTGTAATAAAATGTGCTAGTAGGATAATTTTGAGTGGTTCGGTATCCTAAGACATAGAATCGCAAACAGGGTATTCCAGGAAGTTTTTTGGCCCTGACAATTATGCTTTGCCTTCATCCGAGTATAATTGACGAGGTTTTCTCCCGCTTCCTCCAAAGCTGGAATGCCCGATGTTGAATTCTGGGCCTTGGGGGGTTATTAGAGCCCAACTAAGTGTTATAAGCCTATTAGACATTATTTATATAGATCATGGTCATGTCCTAAGTCATCTGGACACAAAAAAATTTCAAAAAAATCTTTTTCGAACAGTGAATTTTTTTTTTTTAAATTTTTAATTACTTTTCCTAAGTTTTTGGGGTTAATTTTTCCATAAATTAAATGGAAAAAACCTGTTCATGATTCGGACTCAGAATTCAGTGATTGAAGGCTCTAACCTTAAGCCAAAAATCATGCTTGATCAGCCAGCTAGTCAGATCCAACTTTCATATTAGCAATCAGACACATAATGCCTTTTTACTCAAAAAAGTTAGTTTTGAGTATAAAAAAAAGATTTATAGTAAAAAAATGATTTTTATTAAAAAAAATGATTATTTTGGAGAAAACTAAAACTCTCCAAATTAATCCAAATTTAGTAAAATAAAAGGCTAAATGACATCTCATGGAACACTTATGATGATTGGAGTTATCATAACTCAGCTTCAGTCATCATTAAGAGAGCAATTAATTTATTATCAGTTATCAGACATGTCATCTCCAGCTAAAGATGAGATGGAGAGCTCTCATTGGTCTGGTGATTTGATCGAGGTGAATACTGAAGCTTACACCATAAGTGGGCTTCCCAAACCTAGCTTAGGCTCCTGCCAGACCTAAAGGATGAGCTTACCTACATCCAGACTCACACATGTGGCCTCATCCTTGGCTTGTTTTCAGTGCACAGGTTTGGAGTGGGGGCGCCTTGCCTGGGTGGAGGCTTCCCCTCACTCCCGGTTCTCCGGTTTAGGTCTGGGCTCTTTGTTAGGTGGCTAAGTTGGTTAGGGTTGGTTTTTTGGTTTTAGGGTTTTAGCACTCTCTCATTTGTTAAAAAGAGGCTCTTTCAGCTCTATTTGCATGGAATTTTGTAGCAGAGTTACTCTGAGAAATTGTATCAAGCATTTGCTTTAATTTGTTAATAAAGATCAGACTTTGGAGGTCCATGAGCAATTGGATGTGGTAGTTTTTTGCAATTGGTTGAGGTGATATTGTCTCTAACCCCTATTTTTTTTAATGCTTATGTGAGATTAAATTGTTTAATTGTTAGCTCAAGAGGGCCATTGTTGGCACATTAGAACAATCATTTGTAGTTCAACTTGATTGTTTATGCAAATTAGATTAGTATTTTGATGGACATGAGTAATCAGTATATACGTAATGTTGATCATGATTCAATTTTCTTAGCATACTAGCATGTATTTTGATCTCATGTTTTGTGTTGTGCTGTAGTGTGTTTTCAGGCTTCACAGGTTGAAGAAGGGTGTGAGCTGAGCTACTTCTATCTCAGGCTTCAAGCAACCTTTTTAATCTAACACTTTCATTGCAGGACCTACAAAGATCTTCTTCTTCAAAATACAAAAAGAAAGTTGGGAGTCTATCTCTCTCTCTTGGGTTCCATCCATAATTTCAAATACTTTCTTAGTTACTGAACTTCCCTCTTCTAGTTCTCTCTTTGCTCCTTGATCCCCTTGTTTTTCTTGCTTGCTAGCCTTTTCCTCCTTTCTTGGTTTTGCCCTTTCTTATCTTTTCTTCATCGCTGCCCCATTTTACTCTTTTTACCACTCATTTTCTTCTTTTTGGATAGCCCTAGTGTGCCCTAGTTTATGCCTCTTTTTTGCCTCTTTTTGCCCTAGTTTTTGGCCCTTCTTCCATCTTGTTTTTTGGCCTTTTCTTCCCCTTTTTGTTTGCTGTCTTGTTTTTTTATTTTTATGACAGCCATCTTCTTTCTTCATCGCTGCCCCGTTTTACTCTTTTTGCCACTCATTTTCTTCTTTTTGGACAGCCCTAGTGTGCCCTATTTTATGCCTCTTTTTTGCCTCTTTTTTCCCTAGTTTTTGGCCCTTCTTCCATCTTGTTTTTTGGCCTTTTCTTCCCCTTTTTGTTTGCTGTCCTGTTTTTTGATTTTTATGACAGCCATCTTCCTTCTTCATCGCTGCCCTGTTTTCTTTATTTTTTATACTCCTTTGGCCTCATAGTTGGCTGCCCTATTCTTCCATTTTCTTTTCTTTGACCTTCTCTTAGTTTTCCTTCCTTCTTCCTATCATTTTCTTCTTATTTTTAACCTTATTTGCCTTACACTTTTGCTCTCTTTCAGACTTCTTTTCCCTTTTTGCAAAGTTCGAGAAAAGTTTCAAGTAAAAGTAAATCACTCTCCTTTTTTTTATGCAAATTTTAATGATAGTAGAGTTGTATGCTTTTATTTGAAAAGCCCTTTCAAGGATTAAATTCCTAAAGGCAAATTGTAATAATTTCAATAAATTACTTTTGTTTGAGTGGGGTTTTTAAGTCCCCACTCTCATCCTCCCCCATTTGGGGAGGCTTGTGTTATGTTTACTTCTGTATGCTTAGGTTAGATTTGATTGTCTTCATCATTATTTGCATTTTATGCTTAGAATATTAATTGTTAATCCATCACTTCTAATTCATTAATTAATTTAACTACTCTTTTAAATTGTTTATCTTTCTAAGTAAATTGACTGCTTAAATCTCTTGAATCACACCATAAGGTGGATCAAGAGTGCTCTCTGTCAGAGAGTTTAATAAGTCATCTTTGCTTTTTATTCACATTGTTTAATCAATTAACTCTTAAGTAAGACTCTTGAACTTGCAAAAACACAAGTCAAGGCACTCTCTATCGGAGAACATCCTAGGTTTGCATAATCCCTGCATTAGTCTCATCTAAATTATCTAATTCTCTTGAACCACTGTCATAAGGCAGGGTCAAGAGCTCTCTCTATCGGAGAGTCTTAATTAATCAACTTAATAAAACCTTCAACACACACACCCTTTTTAATTAATTAACTCCCTCCCCTCCTTGTCAGAGTATGCTCTAACCGATCCCAGATCGGAATACCCAGAAATGGCACTGGATCTTTAAACCCTACAAGAGTAATTTAAATATACTTAAACACCCATAACCAACGCACCATCGTTGTAGGGATTCTTCCAAAGTACTTCCTAGTAGAGGCGCCGGAACCTCCCGCTGTCTTAGATTCTCGGCTAGCTGGTCAATCTTGGCGATACCAGCCTGGGATACTGGACAGGCCCGACATGTCTTCAACGGAGGGAACTTAGAAGAGTCTCCCGGCTTTGATATACTTTTGTTGACACTCTAAGCAAGCCCACTATAAAAAACTTTTAAAATATACCAAGAGCACTTGCAAAACCTAATACTCACTAGCTTGATTCCTAGACTTTATTTCACGCATTTATTTGACTCCATAAGGCGCTGGTCCTTTATTATATTTGATTAATTTTCTATCTTGATCAACTGTCTATGGGCCATTTCAATTGATTATATTTAAATGCTTAAGTTATAAGTTTGGAATCTTTGCTTATCTGTGTGATCTCTTGTTAGCAACGTGGATTGCTTTGATTAATCATCATCCCCCCTAATATTAATCATTTTAAATCACAGTAACTCCTAAACAACACCCATCCGCATCCAAAAACATCTAAAAATTAACTTAAAACATTGAGCCATAGAAAACTATTTGTTAGGGACTATCCCCCTTGGCTTCGTTAGGAGTTAGCCTAAATGGAGGAGCTAGGAGTAGGTGACAGTACCTTGCTCTGTGCTTGCCCCCAAGGTCACACCTCTCCCACTTTCCCAAGTGAGGAGACTGGTTTCGGAAGATTTCTGCTACTGGTGTGCAATCGGCGGACAACACAGCCAAGTGGTACATTGAGCTACCACAAGCCAAGTACCCAGACTTTAACTCCTTGGCATTTATGTTCCTGTAGTATTCCTGGCTCCCCGTCAGATATGATGAAGGGGTGTAAATCTTGTTATCTTACCACCAAAACACTGTGACCCACATAATTGACCACATCCATGAGTGGTGGCGACGTCGCAGCTTGTGCAAGATCAAGCTTGATGATGAGATCTTCCTTGAATGGTTCTTAAAAACATTGCTTCCACCCGTAGCCAAGGACATCACCTCCGAACATCCCCAAATAGAGGAAGAGGCCATCTTGAAGGCCCAATATTTTGACCTCATTTATGCACAGTCTGGATAGCTCTACACCATCATTCCAAATGCTCCCCGTGCAGGCACCTCTTACCAGGATGCGTTGGGGGCATCCCATGCCACAGTTGGCATCATAGGCTCTTTTTCCCACCAAACACAACATCACATGACACCACCCACGATGCCACCACACCCAAGAAGCACCCCTAGTGTTTCCTACCCAAATCAAGCTCATGACTATTCAAGAATGATGTCTCAATCCGGAGCCACAACCTCCTATGTACAACCAGTGCCACAGCAGCAGGCCCATGCACCTACTTGGCCGACACAACAATATTCGGGACGAATGACTAGATTTGTGGCACCCCCAACCCCCCAAGTTTATTATGCACCACCAGTGCAAGCTGCTCAAGCCCCCACTCAAATCCCCACACCTTTGGGACAAGTGTTTTCTCAGCAGAATCTTCCCAACCAACCAACTCCCAACAACCAAAAAGGGAAATCCATAAATAACCGAGCTCGGAATCGAGGAAAAAACCAACCACAAGGAGGTGGTCAACAACCAAATCCTCCCAACAATGCCTGGGTGAACCATCCAGCTCAAAATCCCCAGCAACCAAACCCACGTAGATGTAACACTCTGTTACACACAAATAAACCATTCAAACTATGTGACATCTATGGGCACTATATGTTTGAATTCCCCTTCATGGATCGTGCCAAGCAGGCCATTCAGAATGAAGTCTAGCATGGTACCAATATGACAGTTCCATATCAACCCAACCCGGCACTACCGATCCCTCCACCTATGATGCTCCAAAACCCATTACCGCTCCAAGGACTGGTAGCAACCGCACTTGCTCCCCAACCCAATCTCACTGCCCCTGCTGCACCTCCTCCAACAGAAATAGGTGTTCACCACCTTCTAGCCTTGTCAACCAAAGAGGAAAATGGATGGATCCAAATGCGGCATAACAGTGTCCAACTCTCATCGTCGCCTACAAGGGTTCCCCGAAGGGACCACCGGCTCCGCAATCGCGACCACCCGCCTCTGATAACTAGGTGGCAGATGAGGACCAATATCTACATACGCAAGCAAAGACACCATCAGTCTATGCATACAATCACACAACTATCAACCATCTAAACTAATCTATGTATAAATATGAGCACAAAAACATCACACATACATACCAGCTGGTCCCTAGGCTTGGCTTGGAGGTCGGGGCATCTCAGGGTCTCCATGGTAGTTCATCCCTGCATAAGGATACTCCTCAACTACCATTGGGATCTGCCGCCATTGATCCAACAAATCCTGCATGAAGAAGTGGGCCACTCTGCCACCACCCTCTTGCACCATCATCTCGCACCACCGACGCATCCGCGGCTCTCGCGGACCACTCTCCCGCACTACCTGATGCAAACACAGAGTTGGTACTTTCTCGAAGAAGAAAGCACACAAAAAAGAGCTGAAACAAAAGTCTCCTCCAGATCCCTTACATGGTTCAGCGAACGCCGAACCCCAAGTAAGTAAATTTGAGCCCATCCATAATAAGTGCCCCTCATGGCATGTGTGACCATCTGCAGCTGTCCTCCTGAGATCTTGTGGTTCCCTGATGAACCCAAGATGCACAACACCATCCCTCCTATGGCCCATGTGGAAAGGTCCTCAATATCACACAATAAGATGTGTGAGCCATGCACATATGTGGTAGCATAACAATGCCTATCACACAAGTCCTGTAGTGTCTCCCCACGAGACAGTACCGACACCAAGTCACCAACGACTCCCAACATCGAGAGCCTAGTCAAAAAATACACATCCATCAACATAAACTCAATACGTTGCCCCTGTATAATGAAAGCCTCCTCCCCAATATCCCAGAAGCTCACCAACATCTATAGCAGTAGACGTAAGCTCTTCATCAAGGGAATCTGCATGAACTTTAGCAGTCCACAACGAGCCAATGCACCCTGCACGTTTCCATCTCGTAACGCCTCCTCCCAGAGGTCTTTGTAGTCTCTCTCATGCCACAGAGTATCAGGCATCCTGCATAAGCATAAAACAACTACCAGTCACAGATTTCAGTAAAAAATCCACCCTAGGACCAGGTCACACCTATCAAACCAAAAAGGGCGATCAGGTCACTCAAAAAGGCCTCATAGAAGCGACTGAGTCGCACGTTTTGGCCAAACAGAAGCGACTCTAGATCGCTCTTTTCTACCCAACAGGAGTGACCCAGTCGCACCTGTATGAGCAAAATTAGCGACCCAGTCGCACCTATATGGGAAAAATAAGCGACCCATTCGCTCCTTTACACACGAAAAGAGCGACCCAGCTCATGGAAGCCCTAGCAAGCTCACAGAGGATCCCCGGGTGAGCAAATCCAAAAAGTAAACCACTGAAAAAGATAGATTTTGCAAGAACTCTTACCTGCAAGTCACGATCGAAAAATCACTGGTCAAAATGGGAGAAATCAGAAAAAGAATTTCAGGACCCTTCTCTCCAACTTAGCTATGAACAATGACAATGACACCTGCCACATGGTCCCCACCCATTTATAGGCCCCATTTGACCTATTTTCTTCTTTTTAACATAACTAGGCCATACGAAGTCCATTTGGGACACCGTTCACACCACTGGTTTCAGAATTGCGTCCTCTATCTTTCAGTGAGACCATAGTCTCACGATCAGTAAGTAATTTTTGGGGCCATTTCCTAGATGTTACCTCGATTTACGTGCCATTCACATATATCTGTCTAATCCGTCCACCATAGCTTACATGGATTCCTAGACCATTTTTGGGAGGTCGGATAATTTCTTTTGCATGCATTTGGCAATATAACTACCTCCGAACCTGTTCCTACATCATATGTAGTCTAGTCTGTCCATCGGCACTCCACCTCGGTCTACGTGCCTATGTCATTGATTCATGTGCCTCTGCCGCGATCCATCCTGTGCATGTATTGGTATGTTCAAGAGCCACCTGATCCATCCATACTACACGGTTGACTGTTGGACCATTGTCCATTGTCCCGAAATGGGGGCACCATTAGTAGCCCCTCGATCGGTTGGCCATAATAGAGTTTATGTTAAGCTCTTTTCTGACTCCTAAAAGAATGAAAAGATTGTCGAGCGCCTCTGCTTCCTTTCCCGCTTGTTAAAGTACATCATCTCGTTTATCTCCTTTTGTGGACTATGTAGACTACTATATGAAAAAGAACACCTTGGCACACTGAAGCTAAGAACGTTTCCCTCTGCATCCTTTTATGCTTTCTTGGGCATTGGGACCGAACTCTACGAAAAAGCTCATCATGGGTTGTATTTAAGCTATTTTCTAGCTTTCTCATAAATAAAAGATCATCGAGCAAACTTGGTTTTGGTTCATGCTCATAAAATTATTTGAATGATCGTCCAGTCAGTACAGGTTTAACCTTTTATGGCCTTATTGGACTACCAATCGCAAATAAGTCTCTCATCCCCTAAAGGATGGGCAAGCTCTCCTATGTACAATTTTATCCTTTTTCAGGCACATGAGACTATCAACGAAAAATAGACCCCACTGGAGTCTTCTTCATTCTTTCAGACTCTCTAAAATTGAAAGCACCATTGAGCATTTACCTTCTTGGGCTCGTTAAAATCCACAAGATTGTACCATAACGGTGTCTCTAGACACCACCTCAAATGTTACATTTCGGCAGCATTCCCCCTTTGGGTCGCCTTTGTTCAGAGTATTATACAATGAGTCTTCCTTGGATCCCATCAATACCAAAAAGTATCTACCTCCCCCAAGTATTTGCCATATGCAGTTACATTCCTGGTATTACAGCTATGATTTCCCTCCTATGAGTCTAGTTTCATTTGCTTCCAGGTCAGCCCTACCGTCGTACTCTGAACAAAGGAATTTTAAGTCCCCTGTGATTCCTTGCCCCTATTCCCTATTTCAGTATGTCAGTCCCAATATTGTCTCACACCTTTGGTCATCTCCCTCGCGCCTCTGGTCAAGGAAACATCATCGCCTTGGTTAGTTGTAGGTCTCCCTCTATTGATGACAACACATATATTCCAAAGGATATACCTAGAGGTCCTTGTATCCTAGTTTCATTAACCTCATTGATGAGTTCCTTGGACCACTTGAGAGGAGTCCTTAGTGCCTCTCGGGATGGTTATGTCTCACATGCTCGACTCCAGCTACATCATCGCACCATTGAGATTCGCATAGGGTATTGGTCCATACAGTATTTGGTCGAAGACCCCGGATGTCACCTGACTCTAGCACATTGATGAGTCTATTGAGGGACCCAAACAGGTTCACGTCCCTTGTGATTTTCGGGTTGCGTTGGAGATAGTGTTCAGAAGCCCTAGAGCAGTGCTTTAGTATAGATTCATGATTGATGCAGCATATTGTACCATAGAGACTCTGACTCTCCATCATTGAGTCCCTACAATTATGTACCTCTTCAGATCCAACAAACCATCAGTTATGAAAATATAGAATTCCATGAGAATGCCATGGGTCCAATCTAGCAGTTCTTCATATCAGTATTGTATTTCAGCCTCTTATTGAGGCAACCACTATGTAACAACAACTGTACATGATCGGCTCTTGCATTTTAAAGAATAAATCACAATATTATTTTAACATTGTTACGAGCATAGGTATGCCCGCCTCGTCCATAGACATGTCACACATTATTTGTATCTCACCCATTTATGGGAACCATATTAATACAAAAACCAAAAGCTATCATGTCCCAGCACAGAAAGCACCACCTCTCCCTAGAAAATCCTATGATGTTTGGCGGCCATACGATGAGATCCTTCCCTCACACATCAGGGGGCAATCTGTTAACCCAAAAAATCCTCCAATTAGCTCTACATGACCTACACCACACAAAGACATCTATTTCACTACCCTTATTGACCCCCACACCCTTGAAAAGGCTCAAAAACACCAAAAAGGGCTTAAAAATCCATAAAAGAGCCTAAATAGCTCTCAAAAGGGATAAAACCTCCAAAAGGGGGATAAAACCCCTAAAAGGAGCTTAAAAACCCTAAAGGAGCTAAAGAATAGCCAAAAGGGCCTAAAGTACAAAAAGGGGCTAAAGCCTTGACCAAGGGCTTAAAACCCTAAAAACTCAAAAAAAACTACAAATACAAGGGTGGGGGTCACTTTCAAAATATTCCTCATTTGCCTATCATTACTCTGCCCATGTGAGTGCCTTAAGACCCATTTCTCTCAAGCCATTCACCCCTCTTGCTCACTTACTCCATTAGCCAAATCCCATTTCATAGAGAGGTAGCTTCCAGCTAGGGCATGGTGGCCCATTTCATCAAAACCAAAAGGTATAATGTGTGTTTCTTATCAGTAGCTTAGTTTTGTATATTTTTTTATTTGCCGGTGTTTTTGCTCACATTGTTTCACGGATCTCCATTAACAGTGTGTTGCAGGTTTTGCTTGGTTCGCTAACCCTTTCCTGCAAGTTTTCTCTTCCATCCACAAAGACCCTATCCTTTCGTCCTATAGACAGAAGATAGTCATTTTTGCACGTAGCTAGGGAAAAATCCCTACTACACTAATTTAACCCATTCCATTACATCTAAAAATAGGCACTATCAACCCAATTTACAATCATGCTTTATTCCCAAAAGTAGACTATTATTCTAACTAAATTTTTACCAAAAATAAGTTGAACTTATCATTTCGACTTGCTTTTCTCCTCCTTTGTCGCATATTATTCCATCACGGTCTTTGCTCATCTTGCGACTAGAATCTTCATCTTTTTGAGCAAGATTCTGTTTATCTTTTCTTGTGTTTTCCTAGGGCCAACAAAGCCAAACTAGGGCTGGACAAAAAATCATCAAAAATTAGGATGAAAAAATGGATAACTTAGTTTTTTGGGTTAACATGCCACATCGATGGGTCTAGAGGAATGGAAGTTGTTCCAAATTGGAACCAATTGTATAGAACACAAAATCCATGAATAAAAAAAGGTACTAATGGATGTAATAAATGGAGACTAATGACAAAGAATATCCATGCTATTTTAGTTTTCTCACACCTTAATATTTGGGAAGGGGGGGTACTTTACTACAAATGGTTGGGGATCACTTTGATGGTAAGAAACTATGGATCTTGTTCATTTGTGGTGATTTTTAAGCGTGTGATTGGGGATTTGACTTTGTGAGTAACTTTAGCATACAAAGGAAGATTGATTTGAAAATTTGGGTGGAATTCCACATTAGCTATGTTGATAAAATGTCCTTGAACTTAGGTTTGCAAATTTTGCATCAAAATCTCCAAAATTGGCCAAATGAAGCTTTAAAAGGATGAGACTCTAATTTTTTGCTAGTAGCCCCATTCATGATGAAATGTTTCCAAGCGGATTTATGGGTAAGAATAGGAAAACCCAAGAAATACTTTTGGTAGATTTCATATAGTTCTCATTGGTATTGACAAAATGGGGCCAGATCCACTATTGCGTAACACTTTTTGGTAGTTTTTAAACTATATGTAAAGGAAAATTGACCTAAACAACATATCCATAAAAAATTCAATTCGATATTTAGTCTCCCTGGAATTATGGATGACTTTGTCTAAGTAAAAAGTCACCAAATATTTATAGCTTGAAAGATAATGACATCCTCTAGTTTTTTTTTTACAATGGACAAAGTGTCAAAATATGTAAAGTGTTATCATCAAAAGGATGGACAACGAGTTTTTTAGGTAAAGGTTGATGCACTACAAAGAAAACACTATCTAGTAAAGGTTTTTGTAGAACCTCCCCCAAAACTATTTCTCTTATCTGTTTATAATAATTGTTTATGTCAAACATGAGAAATCAGAGATTTTAGCAGATATTTTTTATCTGATTCTATTAAATTGAAAAATATACATATTGATACATATATATACATCCACAATGATGTACTTTATATATCCAGTGCACCCTAAAGTAGACACAACATTTCATTTTACAATATATATTTTTATATTAAACCATTCAAATTAAAAGATTGGTTCCTTTATCTAAATATTGACACCCTAGTGTGCCTACATAAATAACAAACTACTATTCAATGAGATATAGGACATACAACCTAGTGCATTTGAAATATAAAGTGCATTGCCTATGGAGTAGAAATTTCATTACAAAAAATATATTAAGAAGTTAAAATAAAATTCATGATGAATTACGTAAATAATGATTCCATACATCGCACTATAAGGCATTGTTGTATAGGAAATATTCCCTAGTGCATTCCAAAAATATAAAGAGCACATAAAATGGACATGACTTCCAATACTAAAATATATTTTTATATTATAAATTTCTAAAAACATTCAAGTGCATTTATACAAATGTTATGCCTCGATACATATTAGATATTAATTGCACTGATCATGGAATTTATATTTAATTATAAAATATTTTTTTATAAAATAGGACATAATTCGTACATTTACACATATCGGAAAATTATGATTAGCTCCCTCTTAGCCAAGTTATGCAGTATTATTTTGGAAAAGAAGATCAGTAGATGGCTTGAAAGTGAAGGTAAGTGGGCTAAAGGCCAAGCAGGTTTTAGAAGGAAACACCCAACAACGGACCACCTCGTTACACTTAGGATCATTATGGAGGAGTGTCGTAATCATAAAATCCAATCTCTTTTGTTGCTTTGTGGACTTTAGAAAGGCTTTCGATACAGTACCTAGAAATAACCTATGGAATAGATTAGAAGAGCTAAAGGTTCCTTTCGAGTTGAGAGCTGCCACAATAAGGTTATACGAGAATGTAATCGCCAAGTTTAAGAGCAATGAGGGGTGTTCGAGAGATATTAAGTGTAATATCGGAGTTAAACAAGGTTGCCCCCTCTCCCCTTCCCTATTCGTCATTTACATTGATAAGCTAGAAGTTTGTTTAGAAGAAGAAGGTTGTGCTGGCACGTTCTTAGTTGGAATAGTCATCATCCTTCTTCTCTATGCCGACGATATTGTTCTTCTGGCAAGGTGTCCATCTGATCTTGATAAGAAAATACGACTTCTTAAGGATTTATGCTCTACCACGGGTATGACTGTCAACACTGACAAAACAAAAGTTATGATTATCAAATCCAAGAAGGACACTTACGCTAATTTTGTGTATGCCAATAGCAACTTTGAGGAAGTGTCTTCTTACAAGTACCTAGGAATTGATATTCATCACAAGCTCAACTGGAACTATAGCATTGAGAAAATGATTAATGGAGGGTGGAAAGCTTACTTTGGTCTCGAAAATAATTGTAAAGAAGAAAACCTTGTGATGTGGGATAAAAAGAAGTTCCTCTTTGAAACTTTAGTTACTCCTGTTATCTTGTATGGATGTGAGATTTGGGGTTGTAGCATCTCTAGAGAATCTTGGAGAAATATTGAGCAAATCCATAAGCTTTTATAATGCATAACCTCAAATTTAAAAGCAATACATGATATCCTATTCTCCTTTTAGAAGTGGGTATTTCCCCTATCGAGAGCCTAGCTATGACTAGGATCCTGTTGTACAAGCACAAAATCAATAACATGGGAGACCATAGACTTCGTAAGCTAGCTTTTAATTCCAGCCAAAACCACCTAAGGCTCAAGCGAGGTTGGTATAAAGATACCAGGGGGTTGGTATAAAGGTACCAGGGCCTGGTTAAACCACTGGGAGATTGACGAAAATATTGCGTTGCAAAATATTAATAACAACAAAAATATTGTTACTTCTAATTTCAAAGAGAAACTATGGTGTGGGAAAGATTTAGAGGCTAAAAGAAAATTAAGATATTATAAGGAGGTCATCAACCCTAATCTAGAAGATCAAAAGTATCTCTCTGTCTTAACTAGTTCAAAGAAAAAAACTAATATAGCCAAGATAAGAACGAACTCTCATGAGCTCCACAGTGAAACAAGTCGTTGGATTGTTCCTAAAACACCATGGATGGAAAGGATCTGCCATCTCTGTGAGAATAGGAACATTGAAGATGAAAATCACTTCCTCTTAGACTGCCCTGCATACACCCACATTAGATCTCAGTTTCATAATCTTTGTTGCAATACCGAACTTCTTAGCCTTTTAACTTGTCAAAATTATAGTGAGCTCAGGACGCTTCTCACCAAGCTCTTTGAGCATAGGAATACAATTTTAAAACAAACTAATTAATTGGTTTCTTTAGGTTTGATAAACCAAAGTCTAATCTCAGTGGACTTTAACCATCATCATCATCATCATCATAACGACAACAAAAAAGATTTAAATATTTTGTTATAAAATATAAATTTTTATATTAAAATTTCAAAAAAAATTAATAGTATATTTAATTTAAATGATAATCTTTGGTGCATCCAAACTAAGATGCACACATACAATGGTTCCTGTGAAGTGCACTCGGATTATTAGTGCCACTTCCTATGAAGTGCATTGGGATTATTTTTTTCTTTTAATTTATTGATTATTTCATTTTAGCTTGTCATCTAGTGTTACTGATGATACAAGAATTAATACTTACTCTCTTGTGTAGACTCCTCACTTTTAGTATGATGTCTTGTCACATTCCTAAATTGTACTATTGGTTGGTGGGTTTTTGAATTTTGGGAAAATACTTATAAATTTGTTTTTTTAATCTACGTAGAAACCATGTTTTTTGGCAAATTGTTTCTTATTTTGTTTCATGGTTTTTCAAAAAAATAAAAAATAGTGAGGTGCATTTGATTGGTTTGGGTTACATTCAACTAGTTGGTGCATCCTATAAATTTATAGGAAGCACTATCATTGGTGCATCATGATTCTATAAGTGCATCAATGTAAGTTAAACTAAATAAAATGTTACGATAATGTGCTTCATTGATGAACATGATACCATTAGCAGTGTGTCACATTATAAACAATGTATCGACTATATCTGAATTTTAAGCTTAGGTTGATTGGGAAGTGCTTCAAAAGGACACTATGCATGGTGCTTCTAAATATTAGACGATCATAGGAAAACAATTTAATTTATTTAATTTAAAATTCTTACATTATATCTTCTGCATTTTTAAATAGAAATAAGCAGGTATTACTAGTTCCCTTTCTGTTTCAAGCACATCGTGATACAAATACTACTATCAAAATGTTATTCTGGTGTGTTTCCAATTAATTAATAACACATTGTGATTAATTAAACACACCATTCACATGAGATTTTAAACTAACAAAAATTGGTTGGTGCTTTAGAAAATGTATTGGGGGCACTATTTGTGGTGCATCCCTCTCCCACCAGAGCACCAATTAAATTTTCAATTGAAAATTTCCAACCATAGTCAATGCATATTGATAGTCAATGACACAAGTATTAATGCTTTTGACTTTTTGTAACACACCAGTAAAACAAACGTTGCTTCAAAAATATTTATGTGATGTGAGGTGTTGTATATGGTGCTTCTCAATATTGCAAACACATCCTTGTATGGTGCTCATGCAATGTTAACAATACCTTGGTACTGCCAATGTTCCCAAAAACATATTTCCCATGTGAACTGTGCATTGGTTAAAGAGTAAAATCACAATTGATGATGCATTTAAGTATCTCAAGCACACCATTATAGGGAAATTTATATTTTATTACTCTGTAATGGTATGATGTAAGGATGAACTATGGTTTATCGATGTGTTTAGAGAATATATATATTTTCTATTATTAGTATGTTATTATCAATATGTGCATTATTGTGAACAATGTACATGTTTTTATATTGAGCACTGCTAGTAGTGCAATTATTTTGTATTGGCGCACTATTTTGCTTAACACGATATTTTGCAAGAAACATTAATTTCATTTACATACATACATACATAACAATATCAAGATTGTGAGTGGGTCAACCTATACAACTTTCTACCCTTGTCTTGTTATTGTACAACTTGTGCCCTTTCAAGGAATGTTGGCCTCCTCAAGTTTTATGAGGATACATCCCTTAGTGGGAACATGAACCTATTGATGCAATTGATTCATCGTTTAGATCATGATATGTACCATTTGGAATTGGTCTTGATTTTTTTACCAATCTGCAGAGGAAAAAATTATGTATTAATGAGCTATCTAGGAGGGTGAATAATTTTCCTCGGTTACCTAATCTACTACCTAAAACTTCAACAAAGAGTTAACTAGAATATGTTCATAGATATGTGATTGTAGTGATCATTAACCCTAATGGCTTTTAGGTTGTTGGTGGGAATCTTCATTTACATGAATTTGAGGTAGACAAGATTAGGTTCCTGCCAATTTTGGTCATAATATGACACACTCTACCTCTAATCGATAGTACACTAGTTTCCCTTTGATGTATTATGTAGATAGTTTATTTTAGAAGTCGATATTGATTAGGTTATTATCCATTTTTATTTTTCTTTGGATTGTTGTCTCATTGTTTTTTATTAAATTTTAGTCTTTCCATTAGCATTATAACTACTTACTTTATTTTTTGGTAGGTTTCAAGTCACTTGGGTAACATTCCTTGACCTCTCTTGAGGACAATGATTGATGTGCATATGCACATGTGGGGGTAGATGTTTCTTCCTAAGAGGGGTCAACAAGAATGGCCATGTAGGTATTTTCTTTAAAGGTTTTGGGTTTGTTGGCACGTGAGGATGATCTCGTATTTATTCTTATATATCACCTATATGCATAGATGGACTAGAGAGGATGTGAGAACATTCTATTTACTTAGGATGATCCACCAATTGATAGAGGGAAAATATGATTATATTTTGATTTATCTAGTTGCATATATTTTTTGTCATATTTAATGCACACGTAGTTTATTATAAGATTTTGTTTAAAATGTCTAATTATCATTGTCTACTATTTTGCAAATATTGACATAATCGACATGCCATGGAGGATGGATTTGAGATACCATATAGACGTGATGGATCTCATATGTTCCTTGATGGTCACCTATGGAGAAGTACCTATACATGTTTGAGAGATCATACAGGTGCCTAATATATCAGAGATATGGTGACCCCTTCATAATGACATGATGTTATTTATGCATCATGCTTTCGATGCTCTTAACCAAGTTGAGAGGTTGAGGTATCGCACATAGACTACTTCATCTTATGAGGATGATGAGCCTCATCCACCAAAACCCCATTATCCTACACTAGAGCAACCTCGTCCTACTCATCCTATACCAAGGGACCACCACCTCTTCATCCTATACTAGATGGACTACCAACTACCATCCTCCATAAGGTGGACCACAAGTCCCACACCCTTCACTCAACCTATCACTAGACCAACTAACAGATCCTGTTCTACCACTAAATCGATCACATGCATCGCATCATTGGACTCTACTAAATAAATTACCATCCCTAGCCAAGCACCAAGGTGATATTGATGTTGGGGAAGAGATATATGATATGTTCCTTTCTGTAGTCTTACCTAGTGAAGGTATTGATGCCTCTATATTTAGTGTTCAAGGTATTGAAATCTTTATCTCTGGTGGCATAGATACTAATGCTTCTAGCTCTAGTGGTGGGCATACTTGCCTGATTTTGTTCTTATCATTCATGCATATATTTTGTGTGTTTTCATATCATTTAAGATGATATTGTTTAACTATAAATGACATATGTATTTATATTAAACATATCATGAATTTTGATTAAATTATAATTATAATGGTTAAATATAACAAAATATTTAATAATCACGATAAAAACAATTTACCTTTAATGAAAGTTGTAATATATAATTATAGTGCAATTAATATCAATACATTAGGTTAAATGATTTTTTAATTATTACTTGACATAAATAATCTATTATTTAACAGTGTATAAATTTTTTATCCATTTGTAATAATTATCTATTGAAGTGGACTCATATTTGACTTAATGGCACGATGACAAATTTTGATGTGTAATCAAAACATTGAGAACCAAAATAATCCGAACTTTCCAAAAAACGAATCCATCTAATATAATCCATAATCTAAATATTATAATTTAAATAATTACATAACTTATAATCCATAATCTAAATATTATAATTTAAATAATTACATAACTTAAAGATTTCAAGTATGTGTTAGTTCTGTTAACAATTTTCCAATAGTATTGAATATTGATCACTTATGATTTATATTTCAAATGATAATATGTTTTGTAAATAATATTTGATGTTATGAAGTATCAATACATGTAGTAAGGCATTTTGTTCATGACATGGACATAATTTTTAAAATGAATTTGTCATTTCTATGGAATTTAATAAACCTTTACCATAATTATTTCACATCTCAATGTTTATTTTTTTCAAACATTTATTCATGCCTTGTAACCCTCCTAGTGAGTTAAGCAAACATTCTCATCATGTTATACCTCTTGTTGATAAGTGGTTGAATAAGCTTAATTAGGGTTTTTTAGCTAAGTGAAATATTAATTAATGTTTTGCTTTAAATTTTAATTAATGATGTTGATATTAGATAGAGAGATAGGTGAATTCACCTCATTAACAATTGGAATATAACAACACAACAAATTAAAACAACAAGATAATATTCCTTTAATTGAAATTATTTGGATTTGTATTATTTTAATCACAACAATATTTTATTAATATATAGCTCCAAGGTGTAGATCAGTTGGTTATAGGGTGCATTGTTAAGGAGCTCATTGTAACATTGTGGGGCTCAAACCTTGATTAACCATGTCAATGTGGGATAGTGTTGGTATGCCTAGAAGTATTGGTGCTAGCAAACTAGGTCAACTCCATGTCATGGGAGTACAATCCCGACCTCAATTGTATTACCCCATGGTCTAAAATGAAAATAGTTTGTCAAACTAATGAAATTTTACTAAATATTGAAATTTACTTATATTTTGACTCAATTTACTTGATAGTTATGAACTAAAAATAGTTACAATTACAAATAATTGCACAAGAGTGAGCAAAAACAAAAATATTCTCAATACTTGTTCCTATAAATTATTTATAATATTTTTTTTAAATTGATTTTTTCTTTCTAAATCGTTTTTAAACAACATAAAATTCATCAAATCAAAACCAAGCACCAATTAAAAATTAGAAAGTCTAACTTTAAAAATAATTTTTGTTTTTCAAAATCATCATTTAACATATAATATATACACTAACATTACACACAAATAAAAGCTTGAAAGTGATGGGATGCCCATACTTGAAAAAATGCAGTTGGTATGAACTGAATATTTGCCTTATGTATTCTACGACAAATATTTTGGGAGTGAGAAAGGTTGGAAGTAGATAGGTTTCATATTCAAATCCATAGACCCTAATAATAGTGTGGTGTTCAAATACTTACAAATTCCCTACCATTGTATCGGGGCTTAGTTGCAAAAGTTTCTTAAGTTTTGGGAAAACACTTGGGGGAGGATTATTATAAAATAGAAAATACACTAGATGTATGAATTTATCTACAAAGTAGTCGGAAACCTTGATTATCAGGTTTCCTTATGACCATACATGTCCACCTGATTTTGGATGCTCTTAGCCAGGAATTGACAATAGTAAAACTGGGTTAACATTATACTATAGGGAGGAGTAAGGGTAACCATGAATTCTTGAAGGGTATCATCAATCCCTTCATCATTATGATAACCTAATAATTAACACATCAAAAATATGGATTTTCTTAAATTATAAGAGAAGATTTGGGTTTGTAAGGTGAGGGACTCTTGGGAAATGGAACATATTTAATCAGGTATGTTTCCAATACTTCTTCTTTTTCATGTTGGGTAGGTCTTGATTGGCTGGTGCTAAGGGATCACCATAAAAAGGCTACAATTTGGGATGACTTGGAAAATATAGAATTTGGGCTATGGATTCTCTATTGATAGGGAAAATGGATCTTTATCCATAAGATGATATGATTTTCCTTTTAGAAGAAGAGTATTTTGAGGAACATTGTGCTACATGTTTTGGGAAGTGATAGGTTTGAGGGCATGCTACATGGGTGAGGTTCGATTCCCATATGTGTCAAAAGTCACGAGCGTTGTTGAAATTATCCTAGGCTTCTTTAATTAGCTAGTAGATGTCGAGTATTGATAGCGAGGGGTAAGAAACCTCACCCTCTTTGTTTCTTAAATGGTCTTCTTTGAGATTGGATTTTGTAGGAGGTGGAGGAAAATTAGGGACAATTGAAGAAGACATTTTATTGATTTATTGAATTCACTGAACATAAAGAAAAAATTGGATAAAAATAGGATAGTGTTACCAATTAATTATTTTTCTTTGATAGTCAGATATGATGTGCAAGATGTCTTATTTGTCAACAATAGATGTAACCCTTAGTTTTTTTCTTTAGCTATTGAAAATGAGTACCTTTGATTGGTATTTTGATATTTAAAAACAAAATTTGAATTCCGAACATGTCAAATTCTTATTTGCCAAAAGTTTGATGTCGTCACTTCAAGCCCCATGACCACTTTTCATCCTTGGGTTGGTACATGTGGTATCCACATGTCCTTGGCGATGTTTCCATTTGTGTGTAGTCAAGGTGTACCAATTATCTATGTGTCATCCATGTCATTTTCCCAAGTGGAATCCATTTGTGCACTTAGTGGATACTTTTGTGGATTCCAACTAACCCCTAGATTGTGTTTTTTTTCTTTGAGGAGAAAGTGGATTAGGAAATCCACTATCCTAAGGTGACACCAATAAAAATATTCCACATATAAATTAGTGTTTATTACTTTCCCTTTCTCACCCATGGTTAACATGCTTGCAACTTGTGTGTGCTAAATGGGTCATAGAATGTTTATCACGAGCACCTCCAGGTGATCATGCTTGCCAATGATGTTTATCCCTTTTCTTTGAATAAGCTTCAAAAAGCCTTCGGCTATGTTTTAGCTAGGGAAAATTTTAGAGGAGAAATTTATCCCATGGGATAATTCTCAGGTTTTAATCCAAAAAAAAAAGATTCATCAATTTCCTTTTTTTTCTAATATGATTCACCCAAATTCCACAATATTTAATTTTTTACTCTAAAAAATGTCAAAATTGTCTAAAAATATATACAAAATATTTATAAATTTGAATATATTTTTTAAACATCGCCAAATATTTTATGGTTGAAAATTTGATACTTAGTAATATTTTCCAAGGGTTATGGATCCTTAAAATTATGGATGCACAGGTGCTAACCTCTTTAGTTATTATCTTGTAAAACTAGCACGTGGCCCTACTTTAATAGTTACAAAATTGAACTTTTATCCCTCAATAACACTTTCCAAGCCCCTAAAATTGAAAATCAATATTTGTATGGATCCAACAGGGACAACATTTCACTTGTGATAAGATGAGAAATGTAGATCAATGCCTTTTACAATGGGTTACAGAGTCTGCCTTTTTTCTGATCATGAATTTCCTTCTCATTAAAACTTCAAGTAGTAGTTCCATCAAGTTGAATCTTATAAGAGAAAGTAAGAATATAATTAAAAATTGAATCTAGATGCTACTCTACATGATTGAGAAAATATTTAGATTTTCAATATTGTAGGAAATATTTGAGAAAACTCCCATTCACAGTAGCTCACAGAACTTCATCCATATGAGAAAGACTATATGTATTATTGTCTTGGACTATTAAAAATGTCCTATCCACCTATTTTAAAACTTTCCATGCTTACCTTTATCTTCTCTTCTGGCATCCCACTTGAGCACTAAGTATCCTAGTTAAAAATTTATTTTCATAACATTCTTGTAAAAAATGGCCTTCATCCTTTCTTGGTGTATCTAAGTCTTAGCATCGACACTTCCTCTCTTGTCTATTGTAATTCAATATGTTGATGCTCAAAACAACATGATTCAATCAATAACACTGAAAACACCCTTTCATAGTACAAGGGAATATGGGGATGGAAACTCTGGTTACGTTTAGAGTCCTTTGGTAGATAGGATTCACATAGTTGATAGATGGATCATTGCAAATTAGTGAATTATAATGTTATGCATGGTGTGACTGTATGCAATAATAATTTTAAAACAAAAAGAATTAGTCCATTAAAAACTATGTGTAAACTATCTAAATGTCCTTGTAGTAATTTCCAAAACGTAATTAAATGACTAATTAAATAGGCTAAAGTATTTAGTTTATGAAACATTTACAGAATGACATTATGAAATAATTATTTTTAAAAAATGACACCTAAGTCAATTTATAAAAGAAACAACAATTATAAACTTTGTACTAAAAGTGTTAAGTTAACTAGCTTCTTTTAAAGCACATGAAAATTACATCAATTAAATTCAAACTTAGGTTCATTTAATGCAAACTATTTTATTAGTTTCATGCATGAAAATAAACAACTTGGTGTAGTGAACTTTATGCTTTGGTTGTTCAATGAAAATGAGATTAATAATTTAAATGATTTGCATGAAATTAGAGAGCACAAAAAACATAGTACAACAACTAACTTATTTAAAAAAAAATACTTGATCAGAAAGCTAAACATCTAAAGGTGAAAATCAACCATATATGTACAAGTTAGTAAAAATAAATAAATTTAAAGTATGAATTATTTACAGTTTATAGAGAATTTGAAATGACAATAAAAATACAAAAATGAGCAAAGTTGGATGATAAAAAGTTTGATAAAAGACATAGGTGTGCTTGAATAGTTATTTCTATTGATGATGGAATTTTACAATCATCTAGATACGACATGTAATACCCCCATTTTTTACCTCTAGAATGTATTGGCTTGATATGTAAATATTATAAATATGTAATGTATGATTCCTAGTGTGGAGCTCAAGGCCAAGGCCCTACTAGTGAATGCTTGGATTATAACGAAAAACATTGTATATTTCGTAGACATGTGCTAGTAGTCTATGGAAAAATGTAAAAAACAATATAAATATTTATAATGCAAATAGAAGTCTAAGATATGGCTATGGAGGAAACTAAAATTAGGGGTTATGTTCATCCACTAGGGAGAGGAGAGAGGTGTGGGATTAAATCCTTTGTTTCCAAGTGTGATATTGAGAACCCATATGCCATAAATGGTAAGAAACTACCCAAGTGGAATTCCTTGCTAATATTTAATTATGTTGTAAGAAGTCTGTTGAGAGATCAACTCATGAATTTATAGCAGCATGGGATAAGCCCTGAAATAGGTATGGATAAATACAGGCTCAATTTTATGTACCCAAATGTCAAGTTCTTCCATGGGGATTTGTTTTCCATTCATCCCCATTCCATGGTTGGGAAATAGAACTTAGAATTTTCAATAGGCTATGCATTTCCAATATTGAATAGAAAATAAATCATACTATAGAGAAAAATAGACATTGTAATGTTAGAAATGCCCAAAAATTCATTTGGGTTGTGAAATCTAGTAGAGGATCCATAGATATCAACCATGGGGCTAATTTGACAGTGTTAAAGACCCAAAAATCCACGAGACAACCTAAATTTGGGAGCCTGGAAATCGAATTTTGTTGATGAAAATTAGTGTGACTAGGAATCACAAAATTGAAGAGAAGTTTGATGTTAGAGAGAGACCAAAGTTTAAAATTGCTTGATAAACCTAGTGAAGGAAAGAAATCTCTAAAGCTTAAACATCTTGAACATTTCTATTGGCACCCTAAATAATAATGGAGGGAAGGGGCAGTTGGGGGACTATGTAGTAGAGAAGGGGACCTTCCTTGTGTTGGGTGTGATAGGTGATGTGGGTGCCAAGGTTGGCTGAAGCCAATTTAGATGCCTATAGATATGTGGTTGAGTTCACTAGATTAACATTTTCCTTCTTTGTCTCTATGCATGCTTGATGAACCTAGTTTCCATGTTGGATTGACTTGAGAATTGATAGTGTGTGTTCATGAGAGAGCATGAGTATTTCCTCCTTATTGGATACATAGCCCATCTTGGGGGTGGCCTCTCAATAGAGAGATAAAGTGCTGGACATGGTGCTTGGTTGGGTGGAATGTTTCTCTCCCATAGCGAGTTGTTTGGAAAACTTTAGTTAAAATATAGTGTTTATTGTTGTTTCTAAATATGTCAAATTTGTTTGTTATGAATATTTAATAAATTCCTATAGAAGGAACATAGTGGCCTAACTTAAATTATTAAGTTGCATGCTTGTGAATAATATGAGAAAGAGTTTTTTTTTCTATGCAAGATTTTTATTATTATGATTGTGATGAATATGCTGGATTGTGAATGCTATGTGTGTGGAATGAATTTATTTCCATTGTGTAATTTTTAATTATGTATATGTGTATGCATTTTTATGGCTCATGAATTTCATAATATGGATATAGGGGTGAAATTTAGAGCCCCATAAATTGTTCATGTTCCCTTTGTTGTTCAAATGGATGGGCGGGGATGTGACCAATTGGTATTAGAGATAATGGTCGTAGCATTGGGGTCCTTTGGGAAAAAATCAACACTCACAGACATAAGGTCGGAATTGCACAAGAACTAATGATAAACATTTTGGTAGAAATCATGGGTTTAAATTAATGACTAGTGTTTCAATGGAGCCTAGGAAATCGAACTTGTGATCCTTCCAATAGGAGTAGAAACATGGTTTAAGGAAATTCAAGAAAATATTAGAATTAGCATAGCCAGTGACAATGAACTACTCCTCTGTTATGTAAAAAATACATTTCGTAAATATAAAAAATTGAAAATTCCATTTTATTTATGAAAATGGAAATGTTGGAGAAATTCGAGATGGACCCACTCGTTCCATGTGGATAAGAGTATGACATGGAACATCCACACCAGAAGTACATGCGGGTGGATAATGTCTAGAATTCGTAGGTGTCGTGTAGAGAGTTTCATGGAGGTACCATGAAGAGAAGCTTGTGGGGATTTGCGAAGAAGGTCCGCGAGCGTAGATTGAAATAAGTCCGTAGGAGTCTACCGATAGGAATATGAGGGGTACTATGAAGAAGAGGTATGCATGTGTTGTGGAACAAGGTGCATGGCATGGTGGAGAAGAGTTTGCATGGGATGTGGAGAGGATTCTATGTGGGTACCTTGAAGAAAGGTTCAAGGGCATGACAAATAGAATTCTGTGGGCACGGGAAGAGAGTCTGTGGGGTGAAGCCAAAAATAGTTGTCCATGGTGTTGTAGAGAGAAGTATGTGGCACACTAAAGTATAGGTATGTGGAAATCATTAATGCACATCTGAAGGAGTACAAAAATTTGTCTCGAGGAGTAGACCATGGAGAGAGGTTTGTGTTGGTTGTTGGCACACATCCAAAGGAGTGCAAGATTGTCTCCCAGGAAAACTATTTGAGGCATTGTTAGTCATTATTCACAATGCACTCACAACTTGCACATTGGTTAATGGTGGGTGGGTAAGTTCTTGGGCCTATATCTCCTATCCATGTGTTCTATTTTAACGGTAATGGATGCAACAAAATATTTTCCAAAACCATTTTTTCAATGATCCATTACCACTTCTGGTAATGGAAATAACTAGTGGTTTCCACTCACGATTTCAAACACTGAAAATTGCACTAAACGTATATTGCACTGAGCGTATGTGCCAAATTGGGTGAAATTAAATTACCCCCATCGTTCCCCTAACACATTGAGGATTCCAATAATTCCTTATGGATACCACATGACTAATGAGAATGGAAATGTTACATTGTACCATTAAATCATGTAAGCAAGCTATAGGAACTACGAAAATTCTAAGTTAGAGAAAAATGCAAAAGTCAAAAGTAGTCAAACCCATAATTGTATAAAAGTTGACTAGAGCATTGGATTGAAGATATGAAATTTGTTGAATGATCCTTGTTATATGTACTAACAATGCCTTATAGAATTTTTTTTCTATTTCTCGATATATTTTTCTTCTGCGGGTGATTGAAGTTGGTCTCTGAAGATAATTACACCTATAGAAAAGGTGCATAATTAGGTGAAATCGAAGTTAGTAGTTTTGGAATGTTGTATCTCTTTGATTTGAGATAATCATCAAGCATGGAGATAGGCATTGGAAATATTATCCATAGGGGAACAAGGGTGCACAATCTAATTCATAATGAGGAATTCAAATGTCTCTAGGATTCGAACAGAAAAAGTGCATGTAACCTTTATTTGATTAAAAAATTGTTAATAAGGGGTAGTTTCCAAAATGCATAAATGGAATAAAAAAAGAAGACTTAAGAACCTTGGGAATTATTCCATGAGACTAATTATATTAAATGATTTCATTTTTATGTGTCATTGCATGTATTAATAATATATCTAATAAATATCTCTATGATGCAAAGTGCTTGCAATTGACAATCTCTGAAAAACTGTAGTAGAGGGCAGTTGGCAAGGGGAAAGTGTTTCTAGAAGAAAATGGTAACCATAAATGATTTCCATGACCCCTATGAACATGAATAGGATGTACTAGGTGAAACTATTTAAGAAGGAAATTCTAAAACATAATCTAATGGGAGGAGAGAGCAGATCACTCCCTAAAAATTGGTTGAAACACTGAGAAATTTCAATGAGGGATTAGTCAAGGATAAATAAGAGCATAATTATATTAATTCTTCCATCCTTTAGATACTCACTCATTTACAATAAATGGATCATCTTGGATATAATCCAATCAATTTTGGTCAAGGAAGAAGAAGTGTAGAAAGTTGCTCCAGGAGCCACACTAGAAAGAGGAGTCCAAGTCCAAGAAAGGGTTCTCTAAAAAGTAAACATAAGGTGTATTTATCAAGGTATTCTACTAGAAGGTCATGTGATTCTCAAAGTTCTCGAAGTATCCCAAAGCATACTTCTAGTATATTTGAAAGGAGAAGTAATTTTAAAAATATTCCACAAGGAGAATTTAGAAAGGAGAGGCCACTTACCCACCCAAAGTAAGAGAGACCAAGAAGCAGAGGCATGACTTCTTACAATGAAGAAATATTTTCAGATTCATGATTACTGAGGAAATGAAATGACTAGAATCACTATTTACAATCTTAATGGAGGAGTTTCAATTTGGTGGGAGAACCTCATGCAAGTAAAAGGAATCAAAGAAAGAAGGATCAACTAGAAGTGATTTAAAAATTATTTCAAGGAAAAGTACCTATATCTCAAGTATTATGCTAAAAAGAGGAAGGAGTTCCATGAAAAAAAATTGGGACATAAGTCCATGGAAGAACATGTTCATAATTTTTTGGAATTGTTGAGGTATGTAGATTACATCAAAGATGAAATGGTAAAAATTCAAAGCTTCCTTGGATGTCTTCCCTAGAATTATAGAGACGGGATTGAGCTTGTTAATCCACCAACCCTTGATTGAGCCATCAGAATGGAAATTCATTTCCATGAGAAAAGAAAAGGAAAACCAAAAGTCCATCCAAAATGGAAAGGAAATACAAAGGCAAAATTTGACCAAAGGAAAAGTGGATTCAAGGTCAACAAGTATTAAGTGGAATCAAGCAAGTAGTAGCAGTAGAAAAAGGACCAAAAGGACCACTTCAGTGTAGGGGACATGGATAAAACACATGCGTAAAGGCTTTCCACATTGAAGAGTGAACCCCTGAGGCTTAGAAGAAGTAGTTATAGTTGAGGACATGACAAGGGGAACTACTCAAATTTATGCAGTGTTTGATGACCATTAGGAAGACCATCAATCAACAACAATTTAAGTCGAAGGTAATATTGCTAAGAAATATATTTATGTTTTGATCGATCCAATATCTACTCATAGTTGTATTACTCCAAAAGTGGCTAAAAGTTGTTCTCTTAGAAAAATATAGCATAATAAGTCTAGGCTAGTTAAGTTAGCCATAGGAGCAAGAAGGAAAGTGAGTGAAGTAGAGGGATGGATTTCCCCATATATTTGAATAGAATACTCACAAATTAGATTTGAATGTCCTACCATTATGATCGTATGACACTCTTATTGGTACATATTGGTTTGAAATACATAGAACCAAGCTAGATTGTTGTTAAAAGTTACTTGAATGCATTGATGAAGAGAGAGAAAGCTTAGAGTGGTGAAAGGGATTCCCAAGAAAGTTTCAGTAAGGAATATTTTAGCCTTGTAGTTAAGGAAGTTCTACAAGAAAGGATACCAGTTAGTATATGCAATACATACATCAGATTCATTAGAGGACAAAAGGATAAATCTAGAATATTATTGATTATTGCAAGAGTTCAAAGTTGTGTTTCCAAATGAAGTGCCAAGACTACCAACAAAAAAGGACATTTATTTTTACAATAAATCTTATTCTAGAGGCATGCTTAGTTTCCAAAGCTCCTTATAGAATGAACGCACTTGAATTGGTAGAGTTTAAAATTAAGCTACAAGAACTAATGGAAAAGAAGTATATTAAACCAAGTGTGTCTCCTTGGGGAGCACCAATGCTATTTTTCAAGATGAAAGATGTGAATTTAAGTGTATGTATTGACTATAGGTATCTAAATAAAGTGACTATCAAGAATAAGTACCCACTGCCTAGAGTTGGTGATTTGTTTGATCAATTGAACGGATCCAAAGTGTTTTTGAAGATTGACTTGAGATCTGGTTATCATCACATGAGAATAATAGAAGAATACATTCACAAGACTTCACTCTAGACAAGATATGGCAATTATGAGTTCACGACGGTTCCATTTGGTCTCACCAATGCACCCACCACATTCATGTGTCTCATGAATAGTGTTTTTTAGTAAGTATTGGATAAATTTGTGTTAGTGTTATTAAATGACATTGTTGTTTACGCAAAGAGTGAAGAAGAGAACGAGGGACACTTAAGAATGGTATTGCAAATTCTTAAAGAGCACAAATTGAATTTAAAGCAAAGCAAGTGTGACTTATATCAAAGAAGGATACAATATTTGGGTCAGGTTATTTTAGAAGAAGGAATTGTAGTATATTTAGAAAATATTGAAGCCATAATGGATTGGCCTTATTTAAAGAATGTCATAGATGTTATATATTTTATGGGTATTGTAGGATACTATAGAGGGTTCATTGGAGGATTCTCCAAGATTGCTCATCCAAGAATGTAAAATTTACATGGTCTGGAAAATGTGAATAAATCTTTCAACAATTGAATAAATTACTTACTGGAGCCGCTGTTTTGAATATTGCAGATCCAAAGAAGGATTTTGTTGTATGTACAAATGCTTGCATTGAAGGGGTAGATGGAGTTCTTATTCAAGAAGGATTTGTGATTTATATGAGTGCATAAAATAAAAAGAGAGTGGAAATAATTATGCAACTCATGATTTATAACTAGAATGCATAGTATATGCCCTCAAGATGTGGAGACATGATTTTCTAGGAAGAATATCTCAACTTAGAATAAATCACATGATCTTAAAGTATTTGTTTGATCAACCAAGTTTACATGCTAAGAAAGATAGATGGATGGAATTTTTGTGTGAGCTCAATTTTGAAATCAAATATGTAAAAGGAAAAGAGAATAAGGTTGCAAATGCCCTTAGCAGAAGTTTTTATGTAGTAGCCTTAAGTATGTGAAAATCATATTCAAAAGCAAGTGTTCACGAAGCCCAAAATAAATATGAGACTTACCTTCAAGTAAAAGAGAAATCACAACATGGTAAATTATATGAAAGGCATGAAGGATATCATCTCAGAGAGGATGATCTTCTTGTTTATAAGGGAAGATTCTACAGTCCAAATTGTGCATAGTTAAAGAAGGTGGTAATCGATGGAATTCATCAAATGCCATACTCTAGACATTTAGGATATTAAAAGACTAAAAACAACATGAAATCAATATTTTTGGCATGGTATGAAAAAATATGTAGCATAATATATTTCCCAGTGTCAAAAGTGCCAACAAGTCAAGGTACAACATCAACATTTAGCACAAGTGTTGCATCCTTTTCCCATTCTAGAATGGAAATGGGAAGTAATTTCTATGGATTTTATAATAGGTTTTCCAATGAAAATAAGGAAACATGATTCAATCATTGTTGTGGTGGATAAGCTATTAAAGGAATTTCATTTTATTCTAGTCAAGTCCACTCATAAAACAAGTGACATTGTAAATATCTTTATGAAGGATATATCTATATCGTGTGGGTTACCCAAAGCAACAGTATCAGATTGAGATGAAAATTTCACATCCAATTTTTGGAATGGGTTATTTTAGGAATTGAGAAATCAAATGAAATTTAGTACAACGTATCATCCTCTAACAAATGGCCAAACGAAGAGGGTGAATGAAGTTCTTGAGGATATGTTGAGGATGTATGTGATGGATAAGTCATCCAAGTGGGATGATTACCTACACTTGGTAGAATTTGCATCCAATAATGGACATTAAGCATCATTGGCAATGAGTTTGTTTGAGCCTTGTATGGAAAAGGATGCAGAACTCCAATGAGTTGGGATAGTTTGGTAAACAAGCTAGTGCTTGGGAAAAAATGCTCAAGGAAATCGAACATGGAATCATTAATATCATGAAGAATTTAAAGGCATCCCAAGATAGATAGAAACGTTACTAGGATTTGAAAAGAATGCATGAGGAATTTAAATATGGGGATCATATCTATTTGAGAGTAAATCCGAATATTGTTTCCCTAAAGATGGGAAGTTGTGCCAAGTTGGCACCGAGATATTGTGGGCCATTTGAAGTCCTTGGTAGGATAGGGCCAGTTTCATACAGGATGCATTAACTTCTAACATGAGCACTCATAATGTTTTTTATGTTTCTTTCCTTAAGAAGTATGTACATGATGTTAATCACATAATTGATTGGAATGTGATTTAGGTGGAACACGAGGGAGAGTTCCAAGTGAAACTTATGCGAATCCTCAACAAGAAGGTAACATTTCTCTGGAATTGATACATTAGACATGTAAAGGTGCAATGGAAGCACATTGCATTACACACTGTTCTCGATGAGGCTACATGCCAGATGGAGGATTCCATCAGAAAGACATACCTATTTTTGTTCAGTTTTGAGAACATTGAGGACAGTTTTGATCTAAGGGGGATGGGAATGTAATACCTCCATTTTGACCCTTGGATTGTATTGGATTGATATGTAAATATGTGATGTATGATTCCTAGTATGAATATCAAGGCCAAGGCCCTGCTAGTGAATGCTTAGCTTATAAAAGAAAGTGTTTTGTATTTCGTAGAAATGTGCTATTCATCCATGGAAAAATGTAAAAACAATATAAATATTTATAACACAAATAAAATTCCAAGAGATGACTATGGAGGCAACGAAAATGTGGGATTTTTTTTATCCACTAGGGAGTGGAGAGGGGTGTGTGGGATTAAATCCTTTGTTTACAAGTGTCATATTGATAACTCATGTGCCATAAATGGTAAGAAAATACCCAAGTGGACCTCGCTAATATTTAATTTTTTTGTAAGAATACTGCTAAGAAATCAACTCATAATTTCAATGGAGCATGGGCTAAGCCTAGAAATGAGTATGGCTAAGTATGGGATCAGTTTTTTGTACCTAGAAGTAAATTTTAGTAATGGGGATTCATTTTCCATTCATCCCCATTCCATGGTTGGGAATTGGAACTCAGAATTTTCAGCATGCTATGCATTCCCAATAGTGAATAGAACATAAATCGTAACAAGATAAAATTAAATGTTTTAGAGTGTTAGAAATGCCTAAAAATTCACGTGGGTTGTAAAATCCAGCAGGGGATCCATAGATATTGTTAGTCACCAAGATTTACTAGGATGAATTTAGTACATGACAGGGCATGATGAGGCTCAAAATTTATAGATTTTAGAGCTAAATTTGTATTAAATGATATGTGAATTTTTTGTTTTCTTGAATCTCTTTGCAAGTAACAATTATAAACTATTTGGAAGCATGAATTTATTTCAAATGAATCTTATGAATTTAATACAACACTTTGGATCTATATGATGGTGAAACTTAGTATATGGAACAAATAGATATGTAAAAGGTTCCTATAGGACAAATCTCTCACACTCAATGGAAGGAAAATGTGTTGAGATTTCATGGAAAATAATTTAGTAGTTTAATACATGGTGTAAACATCTCATGAGTTTTTATGCATCAATTGGAAACATGATGTACACATAACAACAATAAAATAAAACTTTAAGTATTGTTGAAGCATATGGACATCATAAAATTGAAACAAAGGTCAACAATGAAATATTCTATCTAAATTTCAATATTCATTCAAACATTTACATCACTGAGACACATGTAGGTGAATATACTACTCAAGGTTTATTATTCTCTCAAGAAATATTTACTTAGAAACAAAATTAGTTCTAGATACAACTGGAAGAAGACATAATTCTATAGGAAAACATCTCTGCAACACTCTACTATCTTTATCTTAGAAAATTTCCTTACATACAAAGCAATGCACTCGACTCAACAATTATAGAGATCCTCTAAAAAATGCCAGCCTTAATTATTGAGCTTAAGATATCTTTTATAGACTCAAAAAGTTGTAATTGATTTCTATTTATCTTAACTGAATTCTAACAAGTTGTAGCTTTGTCACTTTCACTTTAATTTCATAACCGCTCCAATATTATTTTTTTTCATTTATTTATTCTTACTCGACCCTTTTTTGTCGCATTTAGGATGATGTAGATATCCCCTCTTTTGTCCTCCTAGCTGCCCAACTAACTTCCCAGTTGGTTGTCCCATTGGTATAACAACTATCTGCCCCAAAATTTGATGCATCATTTGGACAATGGCTTGTCTTGCTGGTGGTATACATTTATTTTTACTTAGTGGCACAAAGGTATGCCCAGCTAATTGTACCAATTCTTAGCTTGATGATTGAACTTGAGGTGGAAGGATAAGCTTGTTATATTTTTCTATTTCATTCCACTCTTTACTTATTGGAAAAAGATGTGCTTTTAGGGCCTCTAATGCAATTTCAACATTTGCATTTTTTTCATATTAAATATGCCTTAGATTTATCATTGTATTATTAAGAAGGACCCATATTTCAAACTCATTTCTTAGTTTATAAAGCACTGCATCATTACTTATGGCTCCTTGAAGTACATCAAACTATGCCACTTCAATTTTCTTTTGTATCAACTTTTCTTTACACTCCATATACATCTCACCATTTCCATGCCATGGAAGTGGTAGGACTAGTTTTATGCTCTCATTAAATATACCCTTTAAGGGTGCACTCATTCTATGAAGGAATTTATTCTATTATGGGTTCTCTTTGTTGATGTAATTGTAACTTCGGAATGTATTCACTTGTATTTCTTATGTATTGTACCCCGATGTTTATTTCGGGAAGTGTTTGTAATGTAATTGAGTCATGTCATGCCCCGATGTTCTGATTGGGAGTTTCTATAATGTAAAAAAGTCATGTCAAGTCAATGTGGGTAACCCTCCTATTGTTCAAGGGTTAAAGTCCCCACAGTTCTGGGGCCCTAGGGTTGTTAGACTCACCTAGTGAAGTCGGCCCTAGTGAGTCATTGTCAAGTCGGGAATTAGTATAAATAGAGGGTGAGTCTCTCTATTCATCACACACTCACTCACACTCAGTTGTAGCGCATAGCTAAGGGAGAAGTTGTTGGGGCTAGGAAGAAAGAGGCTACTGCTGTTGGGAGATCATCTTACTGTTTTGGGTTTTACTTTTGGTGTTGATTCTATCTCTGAGGAAGTTGCAGGGTTTTATCTATTTATGGTTTCCCCAAGGAAAAACACTGTGTTCATTGTCTCTTGTGTTTGATTGTTGTGCTTGTTAATCTCTCAGTTAAAAATCCTAATATAATTCTATCTTAATGTTAAAAATCTAACATGGTATCAGAGCTAACCTGAGAAGAAGAAACTGTGCAGTTGCGGGAACTAGGGCTTCCTAATTTTTTGATCTCTCTCCACATATTTTTAGAAAAGAAGGTTGGGCTGACTCTCCTCCCTAGGGTGCATTTTTCTGTCGAAGCATAATCTGATTCTGATCTTTTTCAGTTTTGGACCCGACACTGCTTCCGGAAATTAGGGATTTCCACAAAAGTGGAATTTTTGAGTGAGCCCAAGCCTAGATTGATCTCCTCCTCAAAATCAAAGTTTAGAGATCAAGATCAAAGCATTTGGTTGGACAAAACTCTGGGAAAGTCAAACCCTAATCTTCTCCCGAACCAACACTACATAAATTCAGCTCCAAATCCAGATCCTACATCTTGACCTGGTAAGATCTAAATATTTTGTATTTCCATTTGAGGTTCTCAGTTAAGATGTCTCATCATACCAAGCTTGATGAAAAGCTTGAGGGAGCTAATAACTTCCGAGCCTGGAAGTATAGGATCTCCCTGGTCTTGGAAGAAAATGAGTTGGGCTCCTACATCAATGAGAAGGTTCCAGTTCCAGAGGAAGATGAGGCTAAGGCCTTACATAAGAAGAATTTGGTTATGGAAAACAAGATTATTGTTGATTCAGTCAAGGATCACCTCATACCACAGGTGTCCTCCCTCAAGACACCTAAAGATATTTTTGATGCCCTAACCAAACTGTTTGAAGGGAAGAACATAACCCGACAGATGACTCTAAGGAACCAGTTGAAGAATGTAAAGATCCAGAATGAGGAGACCATCTAGTCATACATCACAAGGGTCTCCCAAATCAAAGAACAACTTGAAGCAGTAGATGAAGAAGTGGAGAATGCAGAAATTGTGGTGACAACCTTGAATGGTCTCCCTAGGTCATGTGATTCTTTTATCCAAGGAATCTGTGCTAGGAACAAGCTAACAAGTTCAGTAGACTATGGGAAGAATGTTCACAAGAATAAGCTCGAATAGAATCTCAAGAAGAAAATATAGGAAGTGAAGATCAAGATCTCATAGTACACTCCAAGAAAGGAAGAAGGGAAAAACATCATCACCAAGGTAAGCATTCTCATCAGAAAAATAATTTTGTAAGAAGGGATCCATCCAAACTCAGATGTTATACATGTGATAAAAGAGGACACTTTGCTAGAAGTTGTCCCATAAATAAGAGTGGATCCAAGAAGAATAAGAACTCCAAAAGAAGACATCATGCTCAAATTGTTGAGGATGATGATCCTCCCAGGAAAAAATTAAAACAAGAAAGTGAAGACTCTTCAAGTGATCAAGAATATGTTCTGATCACCACTCTCATGGGAACTGTCACTCATGGAAGCAAAGATTAGCTTATTGACAGTTGGGCTTCCAAACACATGACAGGTTTCAAGGAATATTTTGAGAAACTATCCGAACATAATTCACCCCATAAGGTGAAACTTGGGGATGACTACCAATATCCCATAAAAGGTAGTGGTGAATCCTCCTACAGGCTAGACTTTGGAAAGTCTATGAAAATGAAGGATGTCTTGTTTGTACCAGGACTAAAGAAGAATCTTCTCTCCATATCAACACTAGATGCAAAAGGCATGAGGGTTGCATTTGTAGATGGCCAAGTCCTCATGTGGCCAAGAGGAAATACTATTGATGATGCAATAGTAATTGGAGAACAAGAAGGAGGATTATACAAATTGAAGGGCCATCCAGAAAAAGCTTTGGTCCATGACATAGTAGAGCCAAATGAACTTTGGCATAGAAGGCTTGCACATGTGCACTATAGAGCATTACCACTTGCAAGCAAAGCTGTTGAAGGTCTTCCAGAAATTCAAGCAAAACATGAAGGAGTCTGCAAAGGATGTGCGAAAGGGAAGAACAACAAGAAGACATTTCCAAGTAGTGAAAGCAAAGCTAAAGGAATCTTGGAAATCATTCACTCCTATGTATGCGGTCCAATGTCATCTAGTTCTTTAAGCTGGTATGTATACTATATTTATTTTATTGATGATTATTCTAGGAATACATGGATATACTTTATGAAGAACAAAGATGAAGTTTTCAGCAAATTCAAAGCCTTGATCGACAACCACACAACAAAGAATATCAAGACCTTTCGATTAGATAATGGCGGAGAATTCACATCAAATGAATTCAAAGAGTTATGCAAAGATTTAGGGATTAAGAGGGATTTATCCACTCCATATAATCCACAACATAATGGGGTTGCAGAAAGGAAGAATAGAACTATCATGGAAGCTGCAAGGGCAATGCTTCATGATCAAGGTCTTCCCATGCATCTATGGGCATAAGCTTCCAGAACAGCAGTGTATGTACAGAACCGTACTCCACATAGAGTACTCAAGAACAAGACACTTGAAGAAGTCTTTTCCAACAAGAAACAAAAAGTCATCCATATCAGAATATTCGACTATCCAGTGTACATACACATTCCGAAAGAAAAGAGGAAAAAGTTAGATCTTTAAGGAAAGAAGGGTATATTTGTGGGATACTCTGAAAGCTCGAAGGCTTACAGAATATACTTCCCAAGATTCAAGAAGATCGACATCAGCAGGGATGTAACATTTGATGAAGACTTGGCTTACAACAAATCTAGAAAGAGACTTGCTAAAGATCCTGAAGAATCAGAAGCACCCAGAATTCATGACACAACCATGAACGAAAAAACTCAAGAAGAAGATCGAGAATTTGAAGAACCTCAAGAACCTGTAGATCCACCTCAAGAGAAGAATCCTCACAAGAGGAAACCTGCTTAGGTGTGAGAAGATATCCAAGGTGTGGAAAGATGTAGGGCTCCAGAAGAGAATCACAGAGAAAGGAAGAGGACCAGGTCTTGCTTTGGGTATGTATCTTTATTGTGTGACTTTATCAATAAAGAACCTTCCAACTATGAAGAAGCGGCAGAAAGGAAAGAATGGAAGGATGCTATGATCGAAGAGTATCAATCGATCATAAAGAATGATGTTTGGGATGTTGTCCCAAGACCAGAAGGGAATTCGGTTTTAACTTCCAAATGGATCTACAAGATCAAGCATGCTGCAGATGGCAACATAGAGAAATATAAAGCAAGATTTGTGGCTCATGGCTTCTCACAGAAAGAAGGAATATATTATGAAGAAACCTTTGCACCTGTAGCCAGATACACTTCCATCATATTAGTACTTGCTCTGGCTGCAGTGATGAAATGGAAGATACACCAAATGGATGTCAAGACTGATTTCTTGAATGGTGTAGTGGAAGAGGAAGTGTATGTAGAGCAGCCACTCGGTTTTGATACACATGACAGGGAGTCTCATCTGTGTAGATTGAAGAAAGCCCTGTATGGTTTGAATCAGGCACCCAGGACATGGTACGTCAAAATTGATGGCTTTCTATCCAATTTGGGCTTTACCAAAAGTAAAGAAGATTCCAACCTTTACTACAAGGTTGAAGATGGCAACCCAATGATGCTCCTACTATATGTAGATGATATTTTTGTAACAGGTATGGATGGGTTGATTGCCGATCCAAAGAGGAAGCTTGCTGCTGAGTTCGAAATGAAGGACTTTGGTATGATGCACTATTTTCTAGGCATGGAGGTGTGGCAGAATGCAGATGGAATCTGCCTTGAACAAGGGAAGTATGTAGTAGATATCCTGAAGAGGTTTGGGATGATGGACTGCAAGGCCATGACCACACCTATGGAATCGAACCTGAATCTATTGAGTGATGCTTCATCAGAAGCGGTTGATGCTATGATGTATCATCAGATGATTAGGTCCTTGATGTACCTGACGAACACGAGACCAGATATTTGCTTTGCTGTGAACACCTTGAGCCAGTTCCTGACAAATCCGAGACATGTTCACTTGATTGCTGCAAAGCATATTTTGAGGTACCTGAAGGGTACAATTGATTATGGGCTCAAGTATGAGGTGAATTAAAAGATTAACCTAGAGGGTTATGTTGATTTAGATTGGGCAAGCAGTTCCATCGATAGCAAGAGCACTTCAGGGTGTTTCTACAGTATGGGATTAGGTGTGATCTCTTGGTTTAGCAAGAAGAAATCCTGTGTGGTGCCGAGTATAGCTAAAATAGAGTATGTCACATCTTGTTCAGCTAGTTGTGAGGCAGTATAGCTGAGGAAGCCACTGTCTTATTTATTTGATCTCTAGTTGGATGCTACTTGTATACATTGTGACAACCAGAGTTGTGTGAAGTTGTCGAAGAACCCGGTGTTCCATGACAAGTCGAAGCATATCGAGATCAAGTATCACTATATCAGGTATATGGTGCAGAGGGGATCAATGAAGCTCCAGTATGTTGCGACAGATGAACAGATAGCTGACATGTTGACAAAGCCATTAGCTAGAGTGAAGTTTGAGTACTTTAGGGAGAAGCTTAGTGTTCTCCAGATCAAGGTTCCCTCCAAAGGGATGTGATGAGTCCATGAGCCATTCTGACATGGTAAGAGGATTGGTTCCTTCCATGGTCATATGTAAGGGCTGAGCCATTCTGTCATGGTGAGAGGATTGGTTCCTTCCATGTCAGATGTGAGTGTTGATCCATTCTGATGTGATTGTAGGATTGGTTCCTACATATAGAAGCACTGAATGCCATTCTTGGAATGGAGGCACCTGGTCAATTACCAAGAAATCTCAGTCTAGGACTGAGGGCCATTCTGATGTGACTGTAGGATTGGTTCCTACATGATCAAATGTGAGTGCAGAGCCTTTCTGACATTGGTTGTTAGATGTAAGTGCAGAGCCCTTTCGACATGGAGGATTGGTTCCTCGCATGGTCCAATGTAAGTGTTGATCCTTTCTGACATTAGTTGTCAGATGTGAGTGCTGAGCCTTTCTAACATTGGTTGTCAGATGTAAGTGCAGAGCCTTTTGGCATGGAGGATTGGTTCCTCACATGGTAGAATGTAAGTGTTGAGACTTTCTGACATTGGTTGTAAGATGTGAGTGCTAGGCCTTTCTGATAGGGTTGTGGGATGTGTTCCCACATGGTCAGATGTGAGTGTTGGGCATGCCTTTCTAATATGATTATAGGATTTGTTCCTACATGATTAGATATAAGTGTTGGGCGGGCCATTCTGACTTAGGGTTAGATATAAGTGCTGGAAGAAGACCTACATGGAGGCTAGGCCTACAACTAGCATGAAAAAGGGCTGGCTCTGTAGAACTTCCTGTGACGAGAAGAATCAAGAGATAGCACCCGTAATGATGATCCAACAGAGATGTTCCAGAACCAGAGATGATCCAAATCCAGTGATGATCCAGATCCAGTGATGATGATCCAGATCCAGATGAAGATGACTTGAAGATGAAGATGAATTGAAGATGACGAGGACTAGAGGATGATCCAGATGATACAGAGAAGAAGACGTGTGCTGATAAATTGTGTCGAGAGAATACCTTCCTAGTTAAGAGGGAGTGTTGATGTAATTGTAACTTCAAAATGTATTCACTTGTATTTCTTATGTATTGTACCCCGATGTTTATTTCGGGAAGTGTTTGTAATGTAATTGGGTCATGTCATGCCCCTATGTTCCGATCGGGAGTTTCTATAATGTAAACAAGTCATGTCAAGTCAATGTGGGTAACCCTCCTATTGTTCAAGGGTTAAAGTCCTCGCAATTCCGAGGCCCTAGGGTTGTTAGACTCACCTAGTGAAGTCGGCCCTAGTGAGTCATTGTCAAGTCGGGAATTAGTATAAATAGAGAGTGAGTCTCTTTATTTATGAAACACTCACTCACACTCAGTTGTACCACATAGTTGAGGGAGAAGAAGTTGTTGGGTCTAGGAAGAAAGAGGCTACTACTGTCGGGAGATAATCTTACTGTTTTGGGTTTTACTTTTGGTGCTGATTCTATCTCTAAGGAAGTTGCAGGGTTTTCTCCATTTATGGTTTCCCCGAGGAAAAACACTGTGTTCATTGTCTCTTGTATTTGATTGTTGTGCTTGTTATTCTCTCAGTTAAATATCCTAATATAATGCTAGCTTAATGTTAAAAATCTAACACACTTCATTAGAGCCTCCTTCATGATCACCTGATTTTCTATCTTGATCAGCTGAGTATTGTTGTCAATCTATAGCTTTTCCAAATTCTACTTGATCAACTGAATTCTCCTCTATAGGAATAGTCATCAATAAAATAAAATTAATAAACATACCCATTTAATGAAGTGGCTGACATTGGACTGCATACATCTAAATGAACAATGTATAAGATCCCTTTTTCTTTACTGTTGTTGCTTGGGAATGGGTTCTTGGTATTCTTCCCTTGAGCACATCCTTTGCAAACTCCTTCATGGTTGATTTGATCATATGGTAAACATATAACTACCTTACTCACAATTGGTAGTGATTTGTAGTTCGCATGAGCAAGTCTCCTATGCCACAGTTCACATGGGTTGATGGTACTTGTTGTTAGAGTTGAGTTTGAGTGTCCCTTCAACTTGTAAAGTCCTCCTCCTTCTTCACCAATCACAACTACATCATTTATTGTGTTTCCCTTTGTCCACATAAGGACTTATCCATCTACAATAGAAACTTTGGAACCTTTATTATCTTGGGATAAGCTATAAGGTAGATTATTTTTCAATCCTAGGCATATAAGACCTCCTTCATCTTCATGGGATTTCCTGAGTCCAAGTTGTAAAAGGACTCTCCCATTCCTTTGCTGGGATATTAATAGTCATCTCCAAGCTTTACTTTTGTGAGGTGATTCTTTCTGAACAAGACATTGGAGAGAGTCTTTATAACCCGTCATATGTCTAGAAGAACCAATGTCTACGATCCAAGTGTCACTTCCTTGTGAGACTAATCCAGTGAGGGCCGATATAAAAACATATTCTTTGGTAGAGTCTTCATATCCATTGTTCTTTCCTTCAACTAGGTCATCATCTTCAACTACATGGGCATGTAATTTCTTATTTCCCTTCTTGAATTGTTCTACTTTGAGTGGACAATTTATTTGCAATGTGTCCCATCTTGTCACATGTGAAACATTCAAAGGATGAGAAGTCTCTCTTGGGTCTTGAATTCCTTTGAGACTTTTGATTCATTTTTGGAGACTGGTCACAATCCTTTCTCTTGTTTGATCCTTTCTTTGCATGAGATTCCAACGCTTGATATTCGTCATCATTTAGTTTTTCTTCTCAATTAGCTTATGTCCTTATTCTTGCACACATTCTTCCCAAAGATTGATGAACTCAGTAATCTCTCTTCTAGCACATATACTTCTGATGAAATATTCCCAATCCTTTGGGAGACCATTTAAGGTGGTCATCACAACTTCTGATTCTTCTACCATGTCACCATTAGCCTCCAATTTTTCTTTGATCTGAGATACTCTTGTGAAGTATGAATGCATAGTTTCATCCCTTTGAATCTTCACTCCCTTGAGTTTATTTATCAAATTCATTCTTCTTTTGATGTTCTTTCCTTCAAATAGTTTGGCCAGTGCATCGAACATTTGTTTTGGATTATTCTTTGAGGATACTTGAGGAATCATATGATCATTAATAGAATAAGCTATGATCCTTTTGGATTTGGTCATATCCTTAATGTGCTTTTCCTTTGCTTCATCTCCCTCTTGTTCATTGACCTCATCTTTAATGTAGCCTTCTAGATCATGTTCTTCAAGGATGAGCATGATCCATGCTCTAAAATTATTTGCTCCTTCAATATTTTCATCAACCTTGGTACTGTTTGTCATCTTCAATGAATGAGAACCTCAAGTGAAATTATAGGAGATCATAGTACTTACCAATTTGAGGACTGCTTCTAGAACCTGCTTTAGGATGACCTAGGGTTTGATAGGAAAACCCTAATTTTTCAACTATGGCTACTTTAAAGGATGATTAGGGGAAAATATGCAACTCCCCAAGGAGAGCTATACTGTATATTGCTTTTCTCGAATATGTTGACAGATACTTGAAAAGTGTGATGCCCTAGTTTCTCCCGATAGTAGTGGTAGGTCAAAAAGTGAAAATCCACAGAATTGAAATTTGTTTCGATGGAAAGATGCATCATCTTATGGAAAATTGAATGGTCCTTATTTTCCAATTGATACATGGAAGGATGTGTTCAGAATAGTGAACCATATGTTGTTGAACTACGTAAAAAAATGTTCTGCAATGTCTTCTTTCAGGTTGGATCTGATACCATGTTATATTTTTAAAAGTTGTATTCCCAACAACAAGAAATTCACTGAAAGAATTAAAAACACAACAAGTCAAATAAGACAAAAATATTTATCCTGGGAAACCCTCATGGGGAAAAAAACCCAGGAAAACTTCCTCAATATAGAATCCAGCCAAGTATAGTGTATGACACCAAGAATAAGATAGATTGATTCTTCTCCTCCTGATGGACTCCTCTTTCTCTCTCTAATGAACTTGCTTGAGTTGTGAGTGTGTCCAAATGAGGGAGGAACCTCCCCTATTTATACTAATAAGTGGAGAGGCAATAACCCAACAGGGTCGACTTCTCCTCCCAATCAGGTTCGACTTGCCTTAGGAGACTAAAAAAACAAATATAAAATAATTTTGAGTTTACTATTGACCCGACTTACAACAGAGGTTTAACCTCAATACTTTTACATGAAAAATTACATCAAAGACACTTCCAATCAGAGAAATAACATCTTCAGAAAGTATGGAGAACAATAATATAATAAAAGTACAAAATAATATATTCCACAGTTACATTATTTCAACAGGATTTATGCCAATCTCCCAAGGGCTTTGAGACAAATATTTTTAGCATCTTGAAAACTCTTTGGGATTGTAATCCCTATAACATTTATAGTGATAAAATCAGCTTTAGTGGGGACAACGTTTTGTTTCACAAATAACTTAGAAATTTAGATTAGTGCCTTGTGTATTGGGATATGGAGTTATATTATTTTGAGCATTTTTTACATATTGAGCAACTTTTTTAGTTTTGCACAATATTTACAAAATTAAAAAATAAAATGGGTAATTCTTGAGGAAACTTAAAGAAAAAGAAATAAGCAAAAATTAAAATCTTCTACTCTACCATGTACAGAGTTGTGGAATGCTTTTGGATTTTCAGTACAAAAAGAAGCACTTGAGGATCCTTACATTCACAACTTCCTCCATTATCTCACCATCAAATTTTGTAAGAACATAGGTATTGTTTCCTTGGAAAAATGATATCGGATAAGGCCCTACCTATAGGTTGTCAAATTTTCCATGCTTTCCTTTGTCTTCCCTATTGGAATCCCATTTAAATACTATATCTTTGTTAGGATATTTAGACACTTAGGAGATCAACTTGTGTAATATATACGTTACGTAAAAGTGTGTTTCTTTAGTATGCATTTGTAAATATTCTAATTCGACGGTCACGATATGTTCTAGACATAGAGTGATCCGACTGTTCAACTTCTCTTAGATCATACCTACCATTGATCCGTGGCTTAACACCCGATTGGTCTATGATCTCTATTTAAAGAGCATAGAGGGTCCTTGGCTAGTTGATCGAATATGAGAAGCTCATATGTAACTTTCTTTCTTTTGCATAATAAATTGCTCCAAGTAGCTATTTGGCTTGGGCCATGGACTGTTTCCTTCTCGAGGGTTTAACCACATGACAAACATCGGTGTGTTGATCTATGATTTATTTGTGTGAAGTGGTTGCTGAAGGTTTTTGGTCTTTTGGGAGTACCCTGTGTACCCGAACATGGTATCAGAGCTTTTATGAAGAGCCGCTTTCGGTTTTGATCAAGATCTGGAACCAGTGTTACCAAAAGTTTGAAAGGGTTTTTGTTTCTGGATTTTCTATGCATTTTTGGCCTGTGGGAGCTATTCCATTGCGTCCAGAGCGCCGTTACCATTAGGAAATAGTTTTAATTTAACCAAAAACTATTTATGTTTGCTCCATAAACACCCATTTCGGCAAATCTGAAGGTATAATGTTACAGTGACGGATTTGTTTTTTTTAAATCTCTCATATTTTATCAGTTTATTATTATATCTTTTATATTTTAGTCTTGGACTATTTTCTTCCCTGACTACGTATGCTCTTTTCCATGCACCTTGCGCGATCGCGATGAATCAGAAACAGTAAGGGAAAGTTTTTTTTTCTTGTCTTCTCGGCTACGTATGCTCTTTGTCGTGCACCTTGTGCGATCACGGCAAATCAGAAACAGAGAGAAAACTTGGAAACGTAAACTTTCTGGGTAAGTTAACCAAGATCTAACCCCATTGTGTGGAAGAAGTTTTTTTTGTTTTTGTTTTTCGTTTTTTTTTTGTGATTTGCAGGAAAAGAAAGCAAGCACGGAGAACGAGAGAGAAGAGTAAAAAAAAACCCTTCCTCTTTCCATTATTTTACGTACCTTTCAAACTTAGCTCACTTGGTCCAAAGTTGTTTTATTACTTAATAGGTCTTGAGTTCAAGTCTTATTAAGCTACTTTTTAGTGCATGCAATTTCTATTTTCAAGTTATTTTATTGTAAAAGTGCATCTCACATAAATAAAATAAAATAAAAGTGAGTCACTTAAGTCTTTTAATTTATTGCCGCACTATTTAAAAGTCACATTATTGTAAAAGTGAACATCACTTATTCTACAAAAGTGATTCACTTCAAAGCAACTTTATTGTAAAAGTGATTATCAAAGGTTGATCTTGGGAAGAGGGGGCTTCTTTTTTTTAGTTGGTCAAGTTAATATCTACCACGTCATTATTGGGGACATCTTCAACATTTTCTTTGATCAAGCATAACTTCATCATCCATAATCAGTTTTAAGTGCCGTTTTTTTTAAACCGCATATTTTTTCGAGCTCTTTACATCTAGATAGTTAGTTTCTGTTCTTTTAGAAATTATTTTATAGTATGACCGCCCCTTGTGATATTATACTTACAAGTTCTAACTATTTCTCATAGAAATCTCGTATGGAGGATGTTTTGCGAAGTAGGGGACTTTTCATGATAACCTCAGGGAAAGAAACAGAACCCACTGATGATGATAAGAAAATTAAATGGAAAAATAGATGTGATGAAGCTCGTGGATTGATTGGGATGTCAATCTCTACTGATTTATGATTCCACATATCTGGAATTGATGAACTTAATCTCGCTTGGGAAAAGTTGGAATCTGTGTTTGGTAAACACAATGAAAATCGGGGTCATCAACTTGAGAATGAGTTGTTTTCCTTGAATCCAAATTTTTTTTCATGCATTCAAGACTATATATCTAAGTATAAAACTCTTAGACTATTATGTGTAGAATGCAAGATTAAGAAAGAAGACAAACAATGCATTTATCATATTCTTTCAAAACTTGGACCTACATATTTTGTTTTTGTATCTACATTCTACTCCATAAAAGAATCCTTGACTGGAGCTAGCTATCAAGAGCCTAGCCTTGAATCCTTTTGTGATTCCTTAATTAGAGAGCAATATAAGCTCATTCATCTTGGAATAATTAACAATGCAGATACATCTGGGAAAGCCTTATTGTCCCAATAGAAAGAAAAGTCCAAGCCTCCTAAGAAACAGAATTTTCGCAATAATAAGCAAAACAACAAGGGTCCCAAACCCTCTCAGGTAGCTCCTTCTTTAAAAAATGACAAAGGATCCAAGCCAAAAGGAAAGAAGACTGAGCGTCATTGCAATTTTTGTGGGAAAGATAATCATGATGAATCTAAGTGTTTTAAGAAGATGGCAGCCTTGGAAGCAGCAATGAATAAGCACCACATCAGCCTAGATTCGTCTTCAAAATATACCTCTCATGGACATGCACTTTGTGCTTCTGGTTACTCTTATATTGCATCTTCTTCTTCTACTTCAATTGAATGACTCATTGATTCTGGAGCATCTTATCATATGGCTAAGGATAAAGCCATATTTTCTACCTGTACATGAATGTAACAGCAAACAAATATTTGTTGGTGATGATAGATCTCTAAGTGTTGTAGGATCTAGAACAGTTCCAGTAGAAAATGGTCATTTCAGTGATGTACTATGTGTTCCAAAAATTTCCTGCAATTTGTTATGAGTCTATCAAATTACTCATTCAGTTGAAGGCAAAACTGTGACGTTTACACCTCACCAAGTTGTAATCAAGGATTTTAAAAATCCTCAAAATATCCTTGCTACTGGAACTGTTGATGATATTACCAGGTTGTACAAATTTAACAACTTTGGGTCATCACCTTTTCCTTCAGTTTTTGTTGCTCATAGTGATAACTTGAGCAAACTTTGGCATGAGCGATTTGGTCACTTAAATTATCGCTCATTGAAACAACTATGTAAAGACAATATGGTGACTGGTCTTCTACTGGTATCTTGCAAGGATAGTGTTTGTTCCGATTGTGTACTCAGAAAACATCATCAGGACAGTTTTGACAAACATGCCTCTTGGCATGCCTCAGTTCCCTTGGAGCTTGTGCATAGTGACTTGTGTGGCCCTCTTCCATTTGCTTCCTTTTTTGGTTTCAAATATTTCTTAACTTTCACTGATGACTACTCCAGACGCACTTGGGTTTACTTCCTAAAACTTAAGAGTGAAGTATTTAACATGTTCTTGGCCTACAAGGCCCTTGTTGAAAAACAATATGGTCATCAAATTATTAAGTTAAGATCTGAAAATGGAGGAGAATATGTTAACAACAAGTTCACTACTTTTTGCACTGAACAAGGAATCCAACAACAGCACACTGTTCCATATACACCACAACAAAATGGTGTAGCTAAACGGAAGAACCACACTTTAAAAGAAATGGCTAATTGTATGATCCAATCTAAGGGACTAAGTCTTCAATATTGGGCTGAGGCCATAAATTGTGCAAATTACATAGTTAATCGCACACCCACTAAAGTTTTATAGGGTATAACACCGGAAGAAGCATGGAGTAAAATTAAACCAGATGTAAGTCACTTTCATGTGTTTGGTTGAGAAGCATGGGCTCACATTCCAGATGAAAAACGGAAAGCATTGCAGCCTAAAAGTGAAAAGTGCATATTTGTTGGATATTCTGAAGATGTAAAAGGTTATAGACTTATTTAGCCACATTCTCATGATATAATCATTAGAAGAGATGTTAAATTTGATGAAAATATCTTGGCCTACGTGCCTAACTTGGAGGGTGTGCCATCTTTGGCCTGCGAGCTTGATTTGACGATTGTGCCTTCTTCTTCTTCTTCTTCTTCTTCTAGCTTCCTTGACAGGTTTCCAACTCTATTTTCTGATGATGATAGTGAGGATGAAAATCCACCTCCTCCTGCTCATGTTCCTCCAATTGCACCAGCACCAATACTTCCTTGATGGGTCCGTTCAACATGTGAAGAAGCTGGTGATCTCGCCGATGATCCTAGAGATCAATGTCGAACACGTTCTCAGTTTTAGCGAGCCTCTTCTCTTTTGGCTCAAGTTTCTGAGAATCATGATCCATAAACTTTTGCAGAAGCTTCAAGAAATCCAGATTGGGATGTAGCTATGGATGAAGAATATCATTCCTTAATGGCAAACGATACTTGGGATCTTGTTCCTCTTCCAAAAGGAAGAAAACTTGTCAGATGTAAATGGGTCTACAGAACTAAGTATGCATCAGATGGAAGTGTTGAAAGACTTAAGGCAAGGTTATTTGCCAAAGGTTTTTCCTAAGTTGAAGGGATTGACTACAATGAAACATTTTCCCCTGTAGCAAAAATGAACTCCATCCTCCTTATTCTTTCCCTTGTAGCCTTACATAACTAGGAATTCCATCAAATGGATGTCAAGTCTACCTTCTTACATGGTGATTTAAACGAGGAAATTTACATGGAACAACCTCCTGGATATGTTCAGAATAACTCTAGCCTTGTTTGTCTCCTTAAGAAATCTTTATATGGCCTTAAGCAAGCTCCTAGAGCTTGGTATGCCAAAATGGATAGCTTTCTCCTTGACACTGGTTTTTGTAGATGCCATTCTAACCCCAATGTCTATACCAAGAAAGTAGGAAACCATCTCAGCATACTTGTTCTTTATGTTGATGATCTTATCCTTACTGTTAGTGACCCTAAACTTATAACCCATGTGAAATCCAGTCTTAAGCAAAATTTTGAAATGTCAGACTTAGGACATTTGCATTATTTTCTTGGTCTCCAAGTCTTGCAAACCAAAGAAGGAATCTTTCTTTCCCAGTCTAAGTATGCTTGTAACCTTCTTCGTCGCTTCCACATGGAATATTGTAAACCAGCCCCTTCTCCCTTCCAGTCTGGAGTCAAACTTTCTGCCACTTGTACTTCCCCTGAAGTAGATGCCACCTTGTATCATCAACTTGTTGGTAGTCTTTTATACTTGGCTCATTTCCGTGCTGACCTTTCCTTTGTCGTTGGTCGTGTTGCCCATTATATGCAAACTCCTCATGAAATTTACTGGAAAGCAGCAAAAAGAATACTTCGATATATTCAAGGTACAATTCAGTTTGGTATTCGTTACAGTACAGGGGGGTAACCTTTGTTGGTTGGTTTCACTGATTCATATTGGGTCGGCGATCCTAATGATCGAAAGTCTACTGCAGGTTATGTTTTCAGTTTGGGATTTGGACCTATCACTTGGGCTTGTAAGAAACAACAAGCTCTTTCTCTTTCTTCAGCAGAAGCAAAATATTGAGCCACAGTTAATGCCAGTCAGGAAGCTTTATGGCTTCTACAGATCCTTTCAGAGTTTGGATTCGAGCAGCAGCAGCCTACTCCACTTTGGTGCGACAATCAAAGTGCCATCAAGCTTGCCAGAGATCCAGTTCTACATCAGCGCAACAAACACATTGAGCTACACATGCACTTCATCATAAATCTTGTTCATGATTGTGTTATTGAAGTGCTCTATTTCCCTATAGATGATCAAGTTGTATACATATTCACCAAGTCTCTTACAAAAGCAAATTTTTCTAAACTTCAGTCTATGTTAGGAGTTTAGGAATGTGTCCTTAAGGGGGGATAGGCTCTAATTCCTCCTTCCTTCTCCTAATAGTGTCACTTTTGTAAATCCTTCAATCATATCCCAAGTTGTTCTTAAGGGGGGATGTTAGGATATTTAGACACTTAGGAGTAAGTTAAGATCAACTTGTGTAATATATCCGTTAGGTAAAAGTGTGTTTCTTTAGTATGAATTAGTATGCATTTGTAAATATTCTAATTCAGCGATCATGATATGTTCTAGACATAGAGTGATCCGACGGTTCAACTTCTCTTGGATCATACCTACCATTGATCAGTGGCTTAACATCTGATTGGTCTATGATCTCTATTAAAGAGCATAGAGGGTCCTTGGCTAATTGATCGATTATGAGAAGCTCATATGTAACTTTCTTTCTTTTGCATAATAAATTGCTCCAAGTAGCTATTTGGCTGGGGCCGTGGACTGTTTCCCTCTCGAGGGTTTTAACCACGTGACAAACATCGGTGTGTTGATCTGTGATTTATTTGTGTGAAGCGGTTGCTGAAGGTGTTTGGTCTTTTGGGAGTACCCTATGTACATGAACAATCTTCTAGCTGGAAGTCCCTCTCAATTGATTGTTCTTCAAAATTGTATTTCATTCTGTTTTTGTGTTCTTACAACTTTATATCAGCTTGTTGTTAACAATAAAATTAACACCCTTAAGAGTGGTGGTATGAAAACATATTTTTATTTCTCCTACAACATGAAGATCAGAATTTTGGAATAATTGAGAGCTTTAATCTCTCATCTGACCACTCTTTCCACAGAGGAAGAAATGTTTGAAGACAAAGGTTTCTTTAGAGTGGACAAGTCCATGACCACTTAAGGGGGAAAACCCAGTTTCTATAACTCATACAGTGAAAAGAATACCTAGCATGTGTATTAATTGTCTTGAAAAATCTTGAAAATTCAAGTTAAATGCCTAAAAAAAGTATGAAAAGTGGGGTTTTGATGAAAATAATCAAAATTCATGAAAAAGTTCAATCCCACATTCATGTTTGGAAATTGGTTGTACAGATACCAATTCTATATAATAAAGGAATATGAGGTGAAGTAGGAGACACAAAGTGAGAGTAAAGGCATACTGGAGTAATTGAAGGCTAGAAATGAATTTTCTACTACAAAGGTTTTTGGGAATCAAAGGAATGGATGGTAGAGGATTAAGTCCAGGAAAAGGAAAAGGAAGGAACCTTCAAGTATTGTAAGTATTTCTTCATTTGCATCTATTATGAATCAATTCAGTCCTCCCCCCCCCATTCTTGTTAAATGTTTTTCCTTCAAGTTTTATTTTGAGTTTGAATTGGTAGGAAACTAGATCTAGCTTGAATTTCTTAAAGATTGTTTCATAGGATAGTGGTAAGGATTTTTGTAGTAATATTTGCAGGTGTGAAGGAGAATCAAAGGGCTGCAATATCATCTATCAAGAAACACCATCAAAATTCAAGGCTACATGAGGTATTCTCCTCCCTTCCCCCCCTTCTCAAACTCCATGAAAGAAAGCTTAAGATCTTAGGTTGATTGTGATAATTGGTTTGAGTTTTTTCAATTGGGCTTTACCCACCCCATAAAAATAGGAGATTAAGACATAGATTCAACTGTAGAAAAATCCACCAACACTTGCTCTTTTTCTTGTTGTAGCTTTATCAGTTCATATATCCTTTTGATCATGCCATTTGGTTCTTCCAGCTCATTTTGAATCAGTTTCATCACATGAAGCCTTGATTGAATTAGGAATATTTTTTCCTTCCCATATACACAATGAAAAGTTGAGGTTCCAATAGACCTTTTGATGATTCTTCAACATCCTATAATGGATACCTTAGATTTACATCCCATGCCTTTTTGTTGTATGATAGCATCTTCTTTCTTAGCTTGAGTAGGATTTTCTAATAAGACTCTACCAATACATTTCCCTATGGATAGTGGGGTAGAATGTCCCAAATGAATATTGTATGCTTGACAGTATTTTATCATCTTGACTCATATGAAATCCTCTGCATTATCATCAATGATCTTTCTAGGACATACAAGTCTTGATAAGATGTTTTCTTCCATAAAGTTAATGATAATTATGTCATTTGATGATCTGGTTGGGATTGATTCTACCCACTTAGTGTATTCAGTGGCTATCAGGATCCACTTACGTTGGACACTAGAGTGGGGATTTATTTCTCCAATAAAATATAGTCCCCACTATTGGAAATGGGCTGATGTCTTTATGTGCTTCAAAGGAAAGGGTTTGAACTTTTGTTTCCCTGTAAATACTTGACACTCAGTGCATGATCTACTATATCATTTCTGTTTGAAATCAACTTGGTCCAATAATATCTTGCTATGAGAATTTTATATCATGTTACCCTTTAAGCATGATTCCCTCCACATATGCCCCTGTGAAACTCTTTGATCAACCCATTTGTTTCTTCTTCTATTACACAATTCAAAAATATTCCCAAAGGATCCTTCCAATAGAGGTACTCATCTAGAGTGAAATATTTAACAACATGCAACTTCAATGATATAGCTTGGGCTTTACTCATATGGTATATACATTCAAGATTTATCAAGTAGAAGACAATGTATTTATACCATTAGGATTCTGCAAATTTAGGATTTACTTTCATGATTTTTACATGTGGATTCTCTTTATCTTTTTCTCTTTCTTTTGTTGTTAACTTAGCCACCATATTCAAGTCTAATGCCTCACAATTTTATTCAACTAACATTTTTTCCAGTCCTTGTCTGTTTACTAGTTTTGGTAGGCTTGATTTCTAGATCATATTCTTGGATCTTGGGAATCCACTTTCCTCTTCTACCTTCAGTATCTATTTGACTGAGAATTTCCTTCACTGTACTTTGTGATTTACATGGGAGTGTATCACATAGCATCTAAAATACTTCAATTCCTTGACCATGGCATAGGCCTATTTTTCCATGAAATTGTATTTCAATTTTGTGTATCTTAAAGCCTTGCTGGAAAAGCTATGGGTTGTTCATGTCCTTCTTGGTTCTTTTTCAATAGTGCGAGTGCAATAGTCTTTGTTGAAGACAAAGAAAATATCAAAAAAGGTTTAGTATAATATGTACTTATTAGGACATGGACTTCTTTTATGAATCATTTTAGTTGCTGGAAACCTTTTTTGGATTCTTTGGTCCACTTAACATCATTACATTTTTTGAGCATGTTGTAATGGTATTTATTAACTCTATTAGGTTATAAATAAACCTCCCAAGAAATTTTTTCTTTCCCATGAATGGTTTCACCTCTTTCTTGTTACCGGGCATGTCTATAAATTGTATGGAAGCCACCCTTTTAGGGTCTATTCTCACCCCATCTTTGGAGACAATGCATCCCAACAACTTTCCTTCCTATAAAGAAAAATGTGACTTCTTGGGATTCAAAGACAATCCATACTTCCTGCATTTGTTAAAGGTCTGATTTAGGTGTGATAAAGTCTCATCATCAGTCTTTGAGAAAATTTCCATCATATATATATATATATCACAATAAACTCGTCCCTTTGACCTACAAAGGCTATGTCCATGGCCCTTTCAAATGTCACTCCTGCATTCATTAGTCAAATGGCATATCGCCGTACATGAATGCACCCCATGAGGTTGTAAAAAAGTTGTCTTCTCTGTGTTTTCTATTCTCATTTCAACCTGGTTATACCCTAAGAAGCGATCCATAATAGATATTCTATTGTCCACTACCACTTTCTATAGAATTTGATCCATCTCAGGAAAGGGGTAATTATATTTCAAAGAGAATTTGTTCCGGTTTAAAAAATCAACACATAATCTAATTTCCCCAATTTTATTTCTAATAGGCACTAAGTTAGCTACCCACTCTGATTATCTCAAAGGAGTCATTATTCTTGCATCTAATAACTTCCTTTTTTCCTTTACAAGATTAGTTTGCCTCACCTTCTACTTGAATGAATTTACTCCAGGGTTTGGGGGTACTTTATGTTGAATAATAAATGTGTCATATGTTCTAAGATCCTCAGAATTCCATGCAAACACATGTGTATAATATTTAAATAGTTTTAAGTACCTGCGCTTAACTTCTACAACAAACAACTTAGAAAACTTGATATACTTGGGATATTTTATGGTGTTGATATTCACATATTCAAGATATTCTTCTTTGGGTTGAACAATGGGCTTCACAGGGACATCATTTTTTTCAAACAATATTTCTAATGGTACCAGGCCTTCAGGGATGGAATTATTTTTTAGCTGCAATATTTTATGATTGGCGACCTTACTGCTGAAAGTGGGTTCTAATTTTTCCACCTCTTGGAACTCTTCTCCTTCATCTTCACTTTGATCTTGATCTATACAAGATTTTAGGAAATCACCTATCATTTCTGGAAATAGTTTTATTTGTTGGTCATCCTCAAACACTTGCTAGTGTTTCTGATTGTCAAGGATGGAAGGTCTATAAATAACCTCAACTTCATGCTTGAGCCTAGGACCAATTGGAGCTTTGAAAGTAATATAATCTATAGCCATTGGATCTTCTATCTGATTCATTTCACTTGGGACAATTGTAATTTTAAAACCATGAAAGAAATTTTCTACCTAGTCTCATACTTGATTTTTGTATTACCTCATCATAGGGTGTCTGGTACATTAACCATTTTTTATCTATTGCACTACCATTTTTTAATCTCCAAAAACTAATATTTGCGTAGTTCCCATCTTTTTAGAAGCCTCCAATCCTAATATAAGAGATTCATACTCAACAACATTATTTGTGGTTTCAAATTTTAATTTGATAGACAGAGCCACCTCTTCCTTATTGGGAGAGAAAATAATTATCCTTGCTCCTACTTCTCCTTTGGATGAAGATCCATTGAAATTCATTTCCCATATTTGATTTGAACCATATGCAATCTACTAGTCAATTCCCTTTGTAGGTACATTGTTTTCATATCCTTCATACATAGCTAAAGTGCAACACCCCATGTCTTCTTCTATAAAATACATAGGGTAATTTATGGGGGTGTTTTGATCACTGATAACATACACAAACTTGGCCTTGACCCTGCACAATCTTCTAGTCTCACCCGCAAACACAGGGACAATGACATACTTCATGTCCATATGCATAGTGCCTCCCATATTTTTTGTCCATGTCTTGGAAAACAATATTCCATATTTGGTAGGCACATTTGCCACTACCACATCCATCATAATACTCTTAGCACGAAGTTGATCCAATGTGACCACTAAATATTTAATCATCCCCAACCATTCTACTTTCTTGGCTTCAAATATATAAAGATCATGTAAGGTTTAGTAATCTCCAAATATAATTAATCCATGATGAATTTTGACGTTAGATTATGGGAAGCTCTAGAACCTAACATGTACTTGTGCAACAATTTTCCATGCACATTGAGACTTATCTAGAAAGGTGTCGTATGATCATCTTTTTCTTCTTCAACCATATGACCTACTGAGATAGTAGGATTTTCATCTGCTAGATTTAAGGTATCAGGTTGTGTGGTTTGCCCAACTAGGTTGAGTATTTTATCTATTTACTTTTGATAGAAAATGTTTTTGTCCATCTCAAACAGAGGTAGAAGGATCTTTATTTTGGATAATTCAAGCTTAAAATTTAAAGGAATGGAAAATTTGTCTAGTTCTTTTCTTTTAGGATCAACTCTTTTTTGTGCAACTAGGGATACATATTTATCTTAAGGGACAACAAGATTTTTAGTAGTAGCTGTAATATCACAGATTTTATCATTTTTTGGGTTCGTAGAGGATATATATATATATATATGGGGGGGATTTTGATTTTCATTTGTTGCAGGGTTTCTTGTTAGGATTATAATCCTCCCTTGTCTAATTTGGTCAGTCACCTAGAGTCAATTTAGTCATTAATTGGGTCCACTAGTACTATTGGGTCCACTTGGCCTAACGGGGCCACATGTACCAGTCACTGAAATGCGGGGAACACTTCTAGAAGTTAAGTTTCACTTATTGCATGTGCATGCATTAGTTTGGGTGCCTCCTAGACCAATCCCTACATTTTAGGAGCCATTGGGACTCCCGACACCAACCTACTTCAATTAGTTGGAGTTAGTACTAGTTAATCTTAGTTAGCCTCCAGTTACTTTCAGTTAGTTCACAATCAGTTAGCTATAACAGCTAGTTATGCATGGCTAATGTATGGCTGCATATGGAGTAGGCGCATTTTCCCACCTACCACACTCAGTTGCACTGAGTTAACTAGCTATCACTGATTGATTGACTCTACCTAATTGCATGGCTAACTGAACTTGTCTAAATCACTATCGGAGTCCAACATATCAACTCCCAGATGTCCAACAACTCAATCAATTGGCAAGCCTGGTTATTGGGGATGAGGAAGTATCTTCAATTGCACAAAATCTCATTCAACATGAAAAGTATAGTTACCATTTATATTCTACCATGAAAAGGCTTAATTTAGTGATATCAAGCGACTCAAATGAAGAAAATTAATGGAAATTGAATTTCATGAAATTAGATCGAAAAGTATTTCCAACAAAATGCCACTCAAATCATTATTTTTATTTATTGATAAGAAGATGGAGGAGTTCTATGAACTCAAGTTAGGACAGGAAACACGACGAAGAAAGAATATGAGAGAGTTTTTAAAATTACTTAAATATCTTGGATTTATCAAAGATGAGAAGGTAGATACATAGAGGGTCATAAGTGGGCTACTTACATTTACTTACTGTAGTATAACCTTTCTTCATTGAGATCATGCTACTTGCTTATCTCAGTGATCTAGTGATGACCGTTATCTTACTTTACGGGGGTGGCGTCCACATTTTTTTAAGCTAGAGTTTGTTAACTCAACGATATTCCTGTGGATCGATGGAGTTAACCGAACGATTTGATACCTTTCTCAATCTGCCACGTGATCTCGGTCTCAGCAATTTCTCTGATATGCAAACATATGTTGGCATCTTCCATATAAATCATGATATTTTTAGAGGGATACTTACCCTCTTGAATCCTTGACGTGTTAACCTCCTTTTTCTTTAAAATTGCAACTTGCATAACTGTCGTTACTATCTGTTGGGGGCGGTGCATAAATGTCGTTACTATCTGGTGGGGGCGCGACTTAAATGTGTTAATTTGTGGCTAATGTGTTAGGCCAAAAATTACTCTACATGCAGTGCTCTATAAATTAAGTCATATATAAATAAGCTCAAAACGAATTATTTGGCTTTGGCAAAGAATACCAAACTTATAAAATTACGAAAATAAAATTATTTTTTAATGAAAGATTGATTTTCGTAAAATTTTAATAGATTACTCAGATCAATAACTGTTAACTCAATCAATCCTTTGACATATACTCTTTCAAGACGTAGATCAAAACCCTAAAATTGAGCATTTAATTAAATTATAGTAATCTGCCAAAATGCTCAAAAATTCATTTATGCATCAAAGATCACAATTTGACAAAACCGTTAAAATATTTTAAGTTAATTAAATTTAAGTAAACCAAAGCACGTAATCAACTCATATAGTCTCAAATAAGAGCATGCAAGCATTAATGAATTCCCAAGAAAAAAAAAATACTAAACTGACATCTAGATGAGCCAAACCACCAAATCTCTAAAGGTTAATCTCAAAGAATTGAGGATAAAAAGTATAGAAAATCAACTATCCAAGAAAAGAAAACCATCAAGCCTTTAACTGAAATCATGCAAGACAATGTCAATATATAAATAAAAAGAGTGTTTTCCAAAATTCAAATGTTGCCCCTCCCCCCTCCCCCCTCTTAATTTTTTGCAAAATTTTTAGGGGGATTTGTTTGGGGGCCAACAAAGTCTTGGTCAGCTAAGAAGAAAAATAAGAAATATCAAAGGAAGAAAGGATTTAGGTGCAATGAACAAAGTATAATAATAAATAAACATAAATAATAATATTGATAAATAATTGTTTATACTAAGAGACACATTCATTTGTGAATGGTCACCACAAAAGTTCCTTTAGGTTTCTATATATATATACAACACTATCTTCATATTGTAATCATGAGATCGAAAATCAATATCAAATATACATTTTATTATCCATTGATGGATTATTTATCTTATTTACACTAGGTATTCCAACAAGAAACAGACTTTTACTGTTTCAATAGTATTAGAGTTGCATTGCTTGATCCAACCCGTGGCCATCATTTCAAAAATTTTCTGGAAATTGGTCCTTGACTAGAGTTTGGTCTTTTGGCCATTCACTCTGCTACCCCACTCACGCACCTCGCTACGTTCTTCTTCCCTCCTCAAATCCATTTCCCTTCACTATGACTTTCTCTCACTTCACTCTATACATCACTCCTTCTCTCTTTTTCCGCTGCACTCCTACCGCCATTATCGTCCCTTCGATCTCGCTTTACCACCAGCCCTACTGTATTTTCCATCATCGTCTTCAACCTCTTTCCGCCCTCCCCCTTTCTCTTTTGTGAAGCCTCCCTTCTACCATCTTCGGTCAGGATCAGAAATCCACACACAAATAAGGGCTGGGATCAAAAATCCAAAACCCGAGTCTGGAAGGGTGATCAGAAAAATGGCAAGAAAATAGCAAGTGCTCAAGAAAACCCCTATTTCTGATTTCCGAAATAAAATACATCATCATATTAATATTGAGGTTTTGAAATAATCAAATTACATATTTTTATTATTGTAATTTCAACTATTGGATTGGGGAAAATTACGCCATGAAAATAATTTCAAAAGTCAAGCATTTTTTTTGTTAGAGATTAGCCTACACCCCATTCTATCTTAGCATCATAAAGATGGATTTATTGGCACATTCCATTGCACTATTATCCCTCTCTAATTTTCATTTAGAATAAATTATGTTTTATTCATTCAAGGGTTTTGGTTAAATATTATCCTACACCCCATTCTATATTAGCATGTAAAATATGTATCTATTGGGGCATTGCACCATTATCCCTCTGTAGATTTTATGTAGAATAAGTTGTGTTTCTCACTTATCTATTCTCCCACACCATAATATGTTTATGGAAAATAAATAGTAGAATATCATGACATGGAAGGAACCCTATGCCGTGTGGCTTTTAAAAACAATTGTGTAAAAGAACTCATGTAACATAGATTATCATATATCTATAAAAAATGAAGTTGTTGTTGGAGTCATTATCCAGCCCACACATGTTTATTTGTCCTAATTGGCCTATTTTACCACATATCCTAAGTTATTGGCTTGAATATGTGACTGCATCGTCAATTGGATCATCCTCCTTCAATCAGGGAGGCTAACTGTGTCTTCTCCTTCAATTAGGAAGACTAACGGAGCTTCCTCCTTTAATCAAGGGGAAAATCTGGTTTGATTTGCATGACCTAATTAGCACCCCAAATCAGTTAACTGATGGTTATTCCACCTACTTTCATTTAAATTGCAACTGTAAAGATGCCTCCATCACTATTTTGTCTATTTTTTGCAATTTCTAGTTAACTGGAGTGATCTAAGGTTCCCCCAACAAATTTCGGTGACTCAATTCAATTCACTTCACTTCATCGAAGCTAACTGGAGTCAGATATGCACCCTCACCTATTGATTGACATGCAGTTGAGTTCTATTCAGTTAGACTCAGTCATAACTGCCTCTGATTCAGTTAGAGTCGATTATTGATTGTGATTAGTGGTTAACTAATGTGTTTAGTGTGGATAACTAAAAACTAAGCCACTCTCAGGTGTGAAATTCGAATGACCTCTTGGGAATTCGAATTATCTTGCTATTCATGCGAGTGTATGACATTGTATCACTACTTCTGATTGATTATTGATAATATACAGTTGCAACCTCTAATTGCGGCACTGTTATGTCATTTTGTGTGTAAATTGATCTTGAATCTTCTATAAGATTGTGCCTTGGCCCTCATATTATTGTGACTCAATTTTCATATGGTATCAGAGCCACATCGGGACAAGGAAATTCTTCTCCAATAATATTTATTGACGGATCTATCATGCAATTTGAGCAAAAAGCTCAAAAATTCCATCTCTGCACCAGAAGCAAAAAGTTTACCACATAAGTCCTAGGCAAAGGAATTGTTGATCAAGATTGCTTGATTGATTAAGTCGTTTTTGATGAAAACTTGAAAAGTGTAGGTTATCTAACCTTACGGTGCCCTTTTTGTGTTTTTGCAGGTTTCTTACACATTTTTCACTCCATTCACTACAATAGCTTCATGGATTCTTCTATGAATCTTCTTACTCCCTTCAATTACCACCAATGGAAGGAGGACATGGAGATTCAACTTCGCTCCAAAGGACTCTACAGAGTCACAATGGACATAGAACTAGAGCCAAATCATGTTGTTGATAAAGCAAAGCACTGGAATAAGATTGATGAATCTTATGGATTTCTGTGGCTGTCAATTTCTAGAGACCTTCTCTTCCACATCACTGGTTTGAAGACTCCAAAGAATATTTGGGATCAATTTTCTACTCTGTTTGATCAGTAATATGACTTGAGGATCTATTATCTAGAGAATGAGCTGATTTCTCCAAACCTAGACAACTTCGAAACCATGAATGATTTCTTCACCAAATTCAAGCACCTAGTGCTCCAGTTGAAGCAATGTAAAGTTGAGAAGGAGGATGATCAACTCATCCTAGCCATCCTCTCAAAGCTTGGTCTAGATTATTTAGTCTTTGTGTCCACATTCCATACTGGGAATCTCACAATCCCAAATTGGAAAATGTCGTCCCTCAATGCGTTCATTGAGTCTCTCACAAACGAGCATGAAAATATTGTCCAAATGGGGATCATCAGATCTTTCAAGGATCAACCTCTATTTGCTGGAGGACTTAAGGCTACGAATGGAAAGGGCAAGCAAAATAACCAAAATACTAAGTTTGATGCTCCAAAGCCAAAGGAGAAACCTCAACAACTTGATGAGCCATCAGGGTCAAGAAAGAACAAGAACAAAGATAAGGAAGGAAAAGAGAAGGTCAAATGTTCCTATTGCGGGAAAGGATTTCACCCTGAAAGCTCCTACATGAAGAAACAACTTGATGACACGACTCTTCTCCTTGAGAAGAATAACATCAATCTTCCTGAGGGTACAAGGAAGAGAGAAAATCATGATCGAAACATCCAGCCAGAAAGAGGACACGCCCTCATGGAAAATGTTTCGAATCCTAGAGCTCTCCTCATAGACTCTGGTGCTTCAAACCATATGGTAGAAAGCAAAGAATAATTTTCATTCCTAGACTCTGACAACAGCATTCCCGTCTACATGGGAGATGATTCTCAAATCATTTTGAAAAAAAAGGTACTGTAAAACTTGAACATGGCAGCTTCTATGATGTTTTGTATGTACCCTCCTTGGCCTCAAATATGTTGAGTGTATATCAAATGACACACAGAGGAGCACCCAAGAGAGTTACTTTCATCCTGAATGATGTTAAGATCTCAGATATTACATCTAGGAAGCTCATTGCAACAGGTGTAGTGAATCATTCATCTAAGCTAAGGCCTATGAGTTTTCCATGTTTGTACCGGATGCAAAGCCCATCACTCTTCTGACTCATGGGAATGAGGTTAGCCAGATGTGGCATGAAATATTTGGACATATGAACTTCAAATACTTGAAACAACTTCAAAAAAATTCTATGGTGTAAGTCCTACCACCCACCAAAACCTCTAGTGGAATTTGCAAAGGTTGCATTGTCCGCAAACACCCTGACCACAAATTTGATCGGGAAAAGGCAAGCTGAGAAACAAGTATTTTGGGGCTGATCCACTCTGATATAAACAGTCCTATGCCTACAACCTCCATGAGTGGTTCAAGGTATGTGCTCACCTTTATTGCTGACTTCTCCAGATTCACTTGGGTTTTCTTCCTAAAGAAAAAATCTGAAGTTCTTGAAATATTCATTCAGTTCAAGTCATTTGTTGAGAATGACTCTCGGAGGAAGATAAAGTATCTCAGATCTGATAATGGAGAAGAGTGCATCGATTTTGAGCTACTGTAAATATGTGCTAAATATGGGATCAAGATCCAACACTCCATTCCCTACACACCCCATCATAATGGTGTAGCAGAAAGGAAAAAATGGGCCCTCAAAGAGATGACCACCTGCATGCTAGAAGCCAAAGATTTGACTGCAAATATTTGGGATGAGGAAATGAATGTTTCTTCCTACATTCAAAACAGGTCCCTCACTCTTCCGTGAAAGGAAAAATTCCTTTCGAAGCATACTTTGGGCACAAACCAGATGTGTCCAATCTCAAAGTTTTTGGATCCACTGCTTGGGCTCGAATTCCACTTGACAAGAGGAAGTCTTTGAAACTGCAGAGTATTTAGTGTATGTTCATTGGGTATCAATAGGAATCAAAGGGATACAAAATCTTGAATATAAGAACCAAACATATATTCATTGAGAGAAGTGTCCGCTTTGAAGAACCTCTCCAAGATGTGGAACTAGTCGAGGAAGAAACTGCTGAAATTTACTCTCGTTCTCCTCATGATTCTGCTGATGAAAATGGGAGTGTAAGCTCTGATTTTTCAGATCTTATGTCTGATATCAGTAAAAAAAAAATATCAGGTTCTGAATTATATTCTAATGTTCCCACTCACCTCCTAAAATGGGTGGAAAAGACTCTCTCATCCGCTGGGTTAGACATTGGAAATCCTGCTGATCTAAGGAGAACCCGGTCTGATTTTCAAAGAGTAGGCATTTATCTTTATTGCAATGATTCCTTACTTTCCAATACCTACTATATGATTATTGGGTATTATCCCAACTCATACTACCATGCTCAGAATGATCCGATACGGCAAGCTGCAATGGATGAAGAGTTCAACTCTCTCCGAAAAAATGCAACTTGGAAGCTAGTTTCCCTTCTACCCGGGAGGAAACTTGTTCAATGCAAGTGAGTATATTGGAAAAATGTTTTTGCAGATGGCTCAACCTGCAAGTATAAATCACAGCTGGTTGCAAAAGTATTCTCCCAAGTCCAAGGAGTGGACTACCATGAGACCTTTGTGTTGGTGGAAAAGATGGATTCCATAAGGCTAGTTTTGGCCATTGTCACATCCAAGCACTGGGAGGTGCATCACATGGATTTCAAGAGTGTTTTTCTCCATGGAGACCTGCAAGAAGATATATACATGAAGCATCCTGAAGGCTATACATCAGATCCTTCATTGGTTTGTAAGTTACAAAAATATTTATATGGCTTGAAACAGGCCCCAAGATCTTGGTATGCCAAAATGGATGCCTTTCTGCTTTCACAGAACTTTGAGAGATGGAAATCTGATCCAAATGTATAATTGCAGAAATATGAAGGCAATATTCTGATCATAATATTGTATGTGGATGATCTTTTAATAATGGGAATCACACTTGCTTCAATTCCCTTTATAAAAACTGCTCTTCATGATGCTTTTGAAATGAGTGATCTTTTCTCGGGCTGGAAATCACTCAAGACTATGATGGGATAATGGTGACTTAGTCAAAATACGTTTCAGGCTTGTTAATTAAGTTTAACATGGCTGATTGTAAGTCTGCACCATTTCCTTTCCTCTCAGGAATCAGTGTTGAAGAGGGAAATGCAACTCCACCTATGGATTCCACTATTTACCGCCAGTTGATCAGAAGTCTACTATACTTGACACGTTCAAGGCCCAACACTTGTTATTCCATGAATGCTGTATCAAGGTATATGCATTAGCCTCATGAGGTTCATTGGAGGGCAGCCAAGAGGATTCTACAGTACGTGCAGGGTACTAGATCCTATGGCATTCATTATGTTGCAGATTCTGAGCTAGATTTGGTCGGTTTTACAGATTTCGATTGGGTGGGAGATAGCATAGATCAAAAGTCTACTTTCGGCTATGTGTTTATGTTTGGTGGTGGGCCTATTTGCTAGTCCAGCAAAAACAAGGCTGCTATTTCCCTTTCTTCAGCAGAGGAAGAGTATAAGGGAGCAGTCAATGCTTGCATCCAGGTAGTTTGACTGCAAGTTATTTTGTCTTAGTTTGGGATTGGTAATGCTTCATCCACTGTCATTTTTTGTGACAACCAAAGTGCTATCAAAATCTCAATAGATCTGGTTTAGCGGAAGAGAACCAAACACATTGAGATCCACATGTACTACATCAGGGATTTGGTGCATGACAGGACAATTGTTCTACAATACTGCCCCACAGATGAGCAAATTGCAGATATTTNGGTGGTTGTTCCCACTGGGTTTTCCTCCTTTCCTCACTTAGAGCTTTTTGAGCATTTTAGAGTTACTTTATTGTAAAGGGTGACTTATGGCCTTTGCTGTCGAGGCCCTATTTTTTTTACTCATCCACATGAGTATAGCTTAAGGGGGCGTGTTGGAGTCATTATCCAACCCACACATGTTTATTTGGACTAATTGGCCTATTTTACCACTTATTCTAAGTTATTGGCTCGAATATGTGATTGCATCATTAATTGGATCATCCTCCTTCAATTAGGGAGGCTAACTGTGTCTTCTCCTTCAATCGAGGAGACTAACTGAGCTTCCTCCTTCAATCAAGGAGCAAATCTAGGTTGATCTGCATGACCTAAGAGCCCCAAATCAGTTAACTAATAGTTATTCCACCTGCTTTCAGTTAAACTGTACCTGTAAAGGCACCTCCATCACTATTTTGTCTATTTTTGGCGATTTCCAGTTAACTGGAGTGATCTAAGGTGCCTCCAACAACTTCTGGTGACTCAGTTCAGTTCAGTTCACTTCATTGGAGCTAACTAGAGTCAGATATGTGCCCTCACCTACTAATTGACATGCAGTTGAGTTCTATTTAGTTAGACTCAGTCATATCTACCTCCGATTCAGTTAGAGCCAATTATTGATTGTGATTAGTGGTTAACTGATGAGTTTAGTGTAGCTAACTGACAACCAAGCCACTCTCATGTGTGCAATTCAAATGACCTCTTGGGAATTCAAATTATATTGTTATTCACGCAAGTGTATGACATTGTATCACTACTTCTGATTGGTTATGGATAATATACAACTGCAACCTCTAATTGCAGCACTGTTATGTCATTTTGTGTGTAAATTGATCTTGAATCTTCTATAAGATTGTGCCTTGGTCGTCAAATTACCGTGACTCAATTTTCATAGTTGTTACCTCTAGCACTTGGTCACATAATCTAGAGGTGATAATTTAGTTTACTTTTAAAATTTAGTAATAATAAATGGCTAAAAATTGACATTATACAAATTTTATGTATTTGTATAAAATAGGAAGTGGTTAGCTGTAACATTGGATTAGTATAAATAAAAATTCTTAATTAATTTATTTTTAGATTGGGGAATGATGATATTTATTGGGACATTATTCAAGGTTGGGCATTATGGAATTGGAAACAATTATGAGAAAATATTTAGCATTGTCTATTTAGTTTATGTGGAAATATTTGGCATTATTTATTTAGTTGTTTTATTTTTCATTGTTTTAGTTAAATTTGGAAAATAAAAAATTCTTGTAATTTGATTAATCTATTGCTTAAATTGTAATTTCACAATTTAGATTGATATAAAAAAACATAAATCATTTTTTTTTGTAAAGCTGCAATATTCTATTAGTCTAAGAAAACAAAAAGTACAAAAATTGCCCTGGCTAGAGGAGGTCTCAGGTGGTGAAACCACCACCCAATCCTCTTAAAAATGGAGGGCCTTCTAAGAAAACTATTACAGATACTATTCAAAAATTGTGGGAAGTCATAGTAGCCAGTAGGTAGCATAATTATAGAGTTTTTTTCTTAGAAATAAACATAGATGCAACCAAACTAAACACCCATAACAAAAAACCCTCATATGACAGTTCAGTTCTGAGGACGTTCTATGCATGGATCAAGAAGGGGGGCTTTCTTCAAGGATGGGGAATCCCCATCCTTCTTCCTACAAATTGTTAGTGGTGTTAGCATTGTTCGCTAACACTGGTTGTGGTGGCTCAATGCTCAAGCCTTCTTCGTCCCTCACCTGCTTGAATAGAGGTTCAATGGTGGCGGGAATGGGGAATGAGGGAACCTGAGCCAGCTGTGGCGTCATAACCGAGCTGAAATCCCATGAACTGTCCCCTATTGTGCTCCCACTTCTGTCGTCCACGTGATCCGCCTTCCCAGCCTTTCCAGCCATGAAGTTCCAGTCAAAGGTGTTGTCCAGGCTGGTGAGATGGGCATCCATGTCTACCATCTTCGCCTTCACTGCAAGGACTATGTCACATGCCTCCGACCAATTGTTGAGCATATCATCCATTAGATTGATCGACATTTTTTTAACTAACCAGTAGTGGTTGATTCGGCTTCTTCCCTGCCCGATTGCGAGACACTGGTTCAACTTCGTTCCTTCCTAATCATCTACGAGGATACAGACCGACTTAGAGATTTGAGCTTCATACCCTTCTTCCATTTGCAGACTGAGCCCCCTTTGGGCTTTCCCTCTTCCTGTGTTGTCGCATCATGGCTCTCCTCTTTTTCTAGACATGGTAGTAACCCAATTTCCTAGGTGCTACAAAAAGGGCCAAACGTTGTGCGAAGTAGGATCGAAATGATGGGTGCTCCCCAAGCTGTAAATACCTGCATGAATGAGGTTACCCTCAGAGCCAACTGACCAGTGGAGAATTCCAAAAAGTACCAGAATTACAAACCTTCTCCTGACTTTGGGTGACCCAATTCCACCCTTAAGCTGAGACTAGGACACAATCCACACAGAGCAACCTATAAGTCATGACAGAGAAATACAGAGACCATTGAAGACAATGCCACAATTTCCCATGGCATTTCGCTTCATATCGCCACCCTGAACAAACAATAACTATGTACCCTCCTGCATTAAACACTTATGATCCACCATGAATGCATAGGAGGAGGAAAGATTGGCGCCAACCCAAGTCGAGAACCAGGAAGTGACGACCTTCCCCATCTGCACGCAAGAACTGGAGCTTGATACCATGGAGTTGGAGCTAAATGACGTCCCTTCTGCATGTAGGGTTTCACACGTAGGGCTCACAGATCGAGGTGCTCCGCGTCGTTGATCTATCTCACTAGAACCCGCATCTAGGAAAAAAAACATAAATCATGTTTTTTTTGTAACTAGGGGAATCAACAACTGGAGTTGGGCTGGTACTCGCGTGACACAGGGTCCAGGGATCCATTCTTGTTACCACTATACCCCTAGGTTCCCCACACCCGCCACAAGACATGGGACATAGGTAAATCTGGGTGGGATTTGAACTCGTGACCTCCAATTTACAACAAGTGACTTTATAACAATTGAACCACCAATGAGCCACACCCCTGCGGGCTAACATAAATCATGTTAACATTGTGGTTTTGAAATAATAAAATTACATATTTGAATCAATTCAATTTCAACAACCAAAATTACTGCAAAATCCCGTTTGAAAATAATATCAAAAGTAAGCTGATTTAGTTAGAGATTATTCTATACTCCATTCCATATTAGCATGGAAAATGGTCATTGACTCCTCTTAACTTATTCATCAACAAATGTCTTAAAATAATTAGTGCATAAACAATGTTGAAAAATGAATTAAATTAGTAACGCAAAAAGTAGATCTACTATCTACTTAATTTTCAAATCTAAAATAAAGAAAATAAATCTCTAGTAACTAAAAGATATATCTCTTGAACTCTTTAAATAACATTGATATTTTTATTTATCTAACATAAAATATTTATCATTATCATGCTACATAATCTATCTTACTTAAGGCGTTCACTAGTGAACCGACGATATGCACCGATCGGACGACCGGCCGCGCGTGACCGGTCACGTCCGACGCGGCCGGTCGTCCGATCGATGCATATCGTCGAGCAAATAGGTCCCGGCTCTTACTTAATAGCCTTAAAAAAAATACTCATTCACCATATTATTTATTGTTATGTATTGGCTTTGGAATACTAATAAATATCATTATTGTTTTAATATCAATAAGAGTGTCAAATTCCATAATGATTTCATGTTGGATTCCTTCTAATAATTATCATTATTATTTTATTCTCCATAAGACTGTAAGTTCTATTATGATGTCATTCCAAATTAATATTGTTTTGTTCATATGTTTATGCCCTTGTGATGGATTATTCAAATGGATTTTCTGGTTACTTTTCCTTTTAAATATTTTCTATGATTTTAAATTGGATATATGAGCACGAGGCATGTTGGAAATTGGTGGATTCACGGTGAAGACTGCTATAATATCATGTATCGTTAAGATCCCATTGGAGAAGCATCATTGTGCACCGTGAATCATAGTTCATGGTGAAGAATCTGAAGACTGTTGTAAGTACCATTGTTGTTGCGTGGAAGATTAAATATGAAACCAGACATATATAAGGAACGCAAGCTTAGGGACGCGTCCTACTGTGGAAGCTCTCTGCCATCTTGGAGACTTGAAGAGACCGTCATGGTCATCATAGAACTTCCTTGGAATACACATGAACACCTACAGATAATTACTACTAGAGGACCTGCGATTGTGAAGCTACGGTGTAAATTTTTTCCAGTGTGAAGCTTGAAAGATTGTTCCTAAGATTGATTCTATATTGTCAATGGTGAAAGCTATCCCTAGCTAAGTTGGTATCATTTTGTTTTTGTTACATTGAAACTCTGTACTGTGCTGCACTCCAAACTCTATCTCTCGAGCCTCAAAGATTGTGTGGATGCTGGGATTTCCTCTCTATACGTTGAAGTGCTACCTCACTACTGTGGAGGGAAATTCACTTCTCCAATTATGTAGTTGCGGCATAGAGATTATCGATGGGATGTTTGACAAGCCTGATATTGTGGCGAATTGCATTAAATTCAAGAGTGCTTGTTATATGCACTGATTTGATTTGAAGGGTGATTTACTTTGAATAGTCTCGATGTAATTTTGATTTTTATGAATATCACATTACAAACTTTTTATAATGAAAAAAATAAACTCAAGTTTAAGAACCTCTACGTGGAGGATAACACGACCTGTCTTTTTGTCCTGGATTTGGTCCAGGCATGATTCCTTTTGGAGGTTGAGAATAATTGCGACTCGAATACCTCTGCATGAGATATGAACTTATTGTGAGACTCGATGCGAGACCAATCTATCGTGAGAAAGTGAAGAAAATGTACAAAGATCTTCTTGGTTAAAATGGAGTGCCTTTTTTCATTTTGTGAAATTGAATCTTACCATTTTTAGGCATCTATGTGTGACTCTCGTTCTCTCTACGGGTGGAGTTTTTTAAAAGAAATACCTCTATGTATATGGTGAATATGGTGAGCGTCACATTATTAGACACAATTGTATTGTATCTCTTTAAGGTATACAACTTGCTGAAATTTTTGTGTGCGGGTGAACTATTGATATCATTGCACCTTCCCTCCACGATCTCGATTCCACTCCTCTCTCCTACGTGAACGTGAGATTAAACCTCCATTCAAAACTCCCAAAATCTGGAAGTTGTAAAGCGTAACTTGCATTTTTCTAAAAGCCACAACATCTCTAATTGAATGGAGAACCCTCCTTCATTGCTGCATTGTATCCTATGACGCGATATGCATGAGATATCTCTCTCTCTCCTTCATCATTTTGCTGTCGAATTTGCACCAGTGTTGAAATGATTCGTGCTTCCACACGTAGTGAGCTATGAAAAAGAGTTATTGCATTGGGACTCCTCCTCGCATACACACGATTACTTTGCACCAGTGTTGAAATGATTCGTGCTTCCACACGTAGTGAGCTATGAAAAAGAGTTATTGCATTGGGACTCCTCCTCGCATACACACGATTACTGTGACTCCTCTGTTGTGAAGGCCACGGTGAAAGACAATACAAGATCACTACAAGAAAAAGAGCATTTTAGCTTCACATTAGCATCACTATGATTGAAGTATTTATGATGTAAATGTGGGGATATGAATATGGTGCTAAAATTTATGATGCTAACTGCATAGGTGGAGTTCCATGGTGTATGGTGCAAATCACCAAAACCAATTCTACTTGGATTTAATGTATAATGCACTACTCCAAAATAAATCAGAATTGGATAAAATATTTGTGGTGAAAAACACCAAAATTAATAATAAAAATAATTTTAAAAATTAATATTTAAACATATGTATATGGTGCAAACCACCACAAAATAAAAATGATGCCAAAAAATAGCACAACCTGCTATATTTTGCAGGATTGTGCCAATGTTTATTTGGTTATTATGGTAATCAATTGGAACAAAATACACCCCAAACATCTAATAGTAATATTACTTCAACATAAACAGCACAAAAGAATAAACATTTTAGCAACATCTGAATAATTCCGTAGTTTCAAACATTGAACCTTGGAGTTCTAAGTGGATCCAAGTGATCACACATTTATGAGTGTTTTCCATGATCTCTTATTTAATTATTGAAAATATTAGCATTAGTGATAGAAAAAAATGTCTTTCTTCTGTCTCCTTCAAAATAGGATTGTAATAATATAAATTATAAAGTCTGATAAAATAAAATTGAATAATATAATAATTAAATCATAATACTAAAATTTTATAAATACTTTTCCACCACAACAATAAAAATATTAGCAATGTATATATATATATAAATAATTTTATCCAATTGTTAATCAAATAAAAAACCCCAAATAATATATTTCTCGGAGAACCTTATTAATTCTTTGCATGGTATGCTACATTCGTGTCGTCTATCTTCAAAAGTGCTTTCACAACTTCAACCAGGAAATCGGATATACGGCTAAAGAAAACTAAGATCGACTCTCAAACCCCTCACTCTGTTTCCATTTTACTTCGATAGATCTTTTAGTAGTTGTTTGCAGTTCTCCACACCCGACGACAAATGAAGCCATTTCCCACAAGCCCTTGTACTGCAACCATTGTCGAACGATGGGTGCTCTTTTAAGGTATGTGCTTTTCAACCAGTGCTGGAAGTTCGGCAACATCACCTTTTTAAAGCAAGCAAGGTAGCTTGGATTGCTATGTTTCTCTTGTAGTGGTGCATCTCTCTTGGCCTCCATTTTCCCTCGCTCTTGCAAAGAAATTACCCTAACGTAGAAACGACAATCCTAGATATCATGGCTGCCCCTGCAAGTATAAACCAACAATAAAACATTCAAAATCATGTAAGACTAAAACAAATTCAATTTAAACTTTCATAATCATATGTAGATTATGAACATTACAACATTAAAAATGTTTACCTTAGGATGAAAATTTCTTTCAATCCTTAAAGCAATTGTTTCTGCAAATTGTTTATTTTTTCTCTCTGTGTGGATCTTCCTGTTTTCAGGGATTGACCGCCCATTGAATCCATCACGGAGCTAATTTCTATGTTTTATTTTTCTCTATGTGTGAACGGCATTTATTCTCGGAGCCTTCTAAGATGAAGGGTAATATAAGTAATTGTACTTCAATTGACAAGTAAAAATTTCCTAAACCCTTCACAAAAGAATGCAAAAAATAAATATTGTTGTTCAATTTTATACAATTTTTAATAATTGAGCACCCCTTAATATTTACATGAAAAAATGATATATTTTCAACATAACTTATTTTGAACATGTCATATGCGTATCATTAATTTTACACTTCAGTAACATAACAACTATTTTATTGTATTTTTTTAAGTTGGAGCACGCTTCTTTATACAAAAAAAACTACTTAGACTACGCCCTAACCATATTGAGGCATCCAAGTGTACTCCAAGTGCAATCCAAGCTTGAGAGATTTAAGAATGATAAGGAATGGACACCTAACAAAAAATAATACACAACTCAGAAAACATTAAATAAAAATTCCTACACACCAAGCAAGTTAGCAAAGCTAGCATAACCTGGGTCAGGGCATTAAAGTTTTTTGTTCAAGAGTTGTGGTGAAAGCATACATGTATGCAATGGAGGGGAAATGGAATCAAGCGTAAGTCAATTGGATCCTTTCAACTCACTAATGTCTGAGTCTCAACAATCCACCTTTTAAATTGAAACAAAATACCAAAAGAAGTTTATTAATGGCTAGATTTGAGAAAGTTCTAAGTGTGAGTAATTAAGGGCTCGAGGCTTGAAAATGTGTTGTGTTTTGTACCAGTCCACGATTCGGTGAATCGACAGTCACAGGTAGTAATTTAAGTTATTTAATGAAAACATCTAATGCATATACCTCTATGTTGAAATAGTTTTCCATGCCAATGTAGGCCACTACCCTCTTTATTGTCTTACTAAAAGGCATGATAATGAGGAAGAAGACCTAAAATTATGGACTTCACCTTCAAAGAATGCCTTGCAATCACATTTCTAAGGAGTGATAAGAAGATCACAACAATCCAACGTGTCAAATGTTAGTTGATAGTGTTAATTAAAGACTTATATGGTAAATTTAATATAAGACTTACTTATACTTGTCTCATACTCTTTGCGTCTTGACACATTTAATATTGTATGGTTGCCTCTATGCCTTGACCCAATTTATATTATAAGGTGAGGATGTGCATGCATAATAATCCTTAGTTATGACTATGAGATGAAGATTTTAAGGTAAGATGATGTAAAGACAAGTAATTTTTATATGTATTTTGGTGGGGCTGAGGACAAATGTTGTGAGAAACCACAATATTTGGAAGGACAGAGGGATGTTACATCACATTCATGCCACCCATCAAATTGAAGAGTATTCTTGAGCCAACAATTGTTTTTTATTTTATTTTAGTAATAACCATTGTTTCTCCATATTGTGTGCCCTATGACACTTCTCTATAACAATGCATAAATCAACCTCTGCATAATTTGTGATCCTAGCTACATGTCATTATTTGTATTTGCATGACATCGAGTGTTGTTTATAGTTGTCATGAGTCCATGATATTCATGCAAGAAATGAAGCCTTATAGAGGAGGACTCATCAAACCGACCTTTTGAATTTCATTTTGACGAAAAAAGAGTGGACATTGGTAGCGAGGTTCACATAGGTAGTAGGCACAAATTTTAGAGTTCGTTTCAGGCCTAGTAGTAGACTAGTAGTTCTTTTTTGTTATAGTCGTAGTTGTTGACACATTGTCACACTTTAGATTGCAGCCCCAAGTGACTCGAGAGTCAAAGTCACATCTCGATGGCTAGTGTCTCGTAGTCATCAATGATTACTGGTCATCTTGCACAACTAAGCAGTGAGTGCATGGCATGAGTGAGTGACTGATTATAATTTATCATATTTCCAATATTTTGAATGATGATTTAAACTTTATAGTATAGAAATTTTAACATCTTGAGAAATTTATATCGATAGGTAATTTCAAATGTTTCCCTTCTTTTGAAATGTTGATATAAATTATGCCCTTCTTAATTGGAAGGTTAAAATTCAGATTTTAATTTTTTAGACTTTTGGGAAGGGGTAAAACCCTTTGGAAGGGCTAGGAAGGGTTCAATTTTGAATGTTGGCCACAATGAATTGGATTGTCTTCAGAAAATCAAATCTCTTTTTTAAGTCCTGAAAAGGTGAAGGATGTAATCTAAGTATGTTTTTTGTGTTTAAGCATTTTCGTGTTTTTTTAATATTTTTTGGGTTAAAACATTTTTAAGAAAATTTATATACGAAGTCTAGAGATTGTCGTGGAGGAAGGCGAAAGAAAATTATGATAAAAGTGTATAGAAACATTTGATATATTGAGTCCGGAGATTGTCTATACCGTGAGTGATATGATTTATAAGGATTTTTAAGAAAAATATTAACTTAAGTTTTAGTTATGGTTTGGGTTTTTTTTATAAGTATATAGCTTTATAATTTATAAGGATTTTTAAGAAAAATATTAATTGAGTTTTAGTTTTTTATAAATTATGATTTTCAATATTTTATTTTTCAATTGATATGTTTTTAATTTTTATATTATATTTTTTTAAGTATGATTATACATTATAATAGGTAAAGTATTTAGTTGGAATGTTTAATTTTTATTATATTAAATTTATTAAATATTATAATATGTGTAATATATAATTTTAATGTTTAAAATTTTAAGATAAATTAATGTATGTATAGTGTCTGGCTTAATATTGTTTAAAATGTGTATAGGTTTCGGAATAACACTTAAAATTGTTTTTGATTAAGTGATTTTAAGAGTATGTCTTTGGTGAATAGTCCAACAGCCAAAGGCATATGGGAGGAGTGAGTGTCTTCCCCTCACTGCCCATTAGTGGAACTTTTGAGGTGGAGCGATTTTCCTTGATTGCCACTGATGAGTCAACCCATATTTGAGCATAGCAAGTAGGGATGGCTTTCCTCATTTTTAGTTGATAATTGGTTATAATAGGTTGTAATGTCCTCGTCCGATTAGGCAACAAAACACCCGCTAACCTACTTAATCCCCATAGGTTCGAACGGGTACTGCATAAGAGGGTATTGTCTGAGGACATTTGGTACTTAGAACAACTCGAGACACACATTTAGTACTAAAGCCAATAGTAGGTTAAAAGAATCCTTTTCTCTTTAGGCTTAAAAAGTCAACATCAAATTATAAACGCATGCATGCAAAAGTACAAGCACAAACCCTAAAAGTGACATGTGAACCCTAAAAGCGCATAAGGATCTATTTAAGAAGGTTGAGGGAGCCAAAAGAGATACCTTTTGATTATTATTGATTTTGGAGCTCTTGAGTAGCAGCACAATGTGCGGCCATAGCAGTTGGGGTTGAAGACAACGTCTTCGGCTAATGGGGTTTCGACAGTGAGATATATGCCCTAGTCTCATTCAGGATAAACCATCCAGGTTTGTCACTGAATCTATTGCATTCATCATTATTCAGTGTTCCAATGTATGCCAGAAGATTATTTGTAGGTTCATCCGTACAGCTGGGGCATTTAGCTGAGAAACCCAAGTCACACTGGGACTCCGGATCACCATATTTCTTTCATATGTGGCCTACATCCTCACTGACAGGATCACTCTACTGCCTTGAGTGATTATCAGCCACCGGATTCCTCACTTGGAGCAGCTAGCAGCAGAATACAGAGGTGTGGGGGCATGAGCATCAGTCAGGTAGATCAATTTGCTAGGGTATTTGGAGAGGTCCAAACTCCTGCATGTTCCATCCATCCTCTCCAGCACGGGCACACCTACACTCCAACCAACTTTCAGCTGAAACTGATCATCCCTTCATAAAAAACGTCAACCTTAGCCGATTCAAATTACTGGGGGTATTACGGAGGAAAAAAAGGTTATTTATTCATCAGTTCAATTTATCTTGCATGCGTATTCTCTCTGGAGAAATTCCAGCTGGCTTATCAGTGGTAAGTGTTCATTCTATCCTGCAAACCCTAACCCTTAATTCAACTATAATATAGGGTAATTTTGCATGCACAACTATTTTAATAATTTTGCATAGAATTAGAAAATATCAGTATTTGGGATATTACAGTGGTATCAGAGCATGTTCCTTTCTATTTGTGGGCTTGAACATGAGAAGTAGATGAATACAGAAGATGATACTTTTGTAGCCTATATAGGAAAAGAAGGGGCAGGTACACAGAGGACTTTGAGGATGTTTAATTAGAAGATACCAACTCGGACATGGAGCCAACAAGTATACACTCTGACAGGGGAAAAGGACTGGGAGAAGATGCGGACAGAATGGAGTTTCACAACTTAGTATCTGCATTGCAAGACTTAGCCAAAGGGAAAAAATATGTACTTAATGCAATCAACAGATTATCGGTGAAACTAGAACCAGGTAACAACAGTACACCTCCCTCACCGATAGACAGCGGGTCTACAAGAAACAGTGGGAAGGTTGCATACGTGGTTGCATACACCAATATACATAATACACCTCACATATATAACAGACCTTCCAATAGGCCTACTATGCCTCACTTCTTAGTAGATGCAGTAGGAGGTCTAGTCATGCAGGTAGAACCTAGCAAACCCTTTGGGGCTTATTTGCAGGAATATAGGGACTTGGGGGATGAGTTTCATGTATCCATGCCTTTTTCAAATTTTTGTAACATGAAGAGTAGGAAAAGGCCCAGGAATTTCAATAAGGGATTCAGTCATAACTATGAGTTGTAGAAAACCATGGGTAGGTTGACCATCCCAAACTTTGATGGGACTCGCAGAGGTTCAATGAGGATATGGGTATAGAAGTTGGATACCTATTTCCAACTCAATCCCATGATAGAGACAGATGCCATTAAATTGGCTACACTCCACCTGGACGGAGAGGCTCATGAGTGGTGGTACCACGGATTAGTGACATTGGGTCACAACAACATTCAATCCTATGGTGAGTTCACTCAGAAACTCATGGAGATGCTCGACAGGAAGGATCCAGAGATACATTTCAAAGATTTGGCTCAACTCAAATAGACAGGTAACGCCGAGGCCTTCATCTCAGAATTCCATAGGATAGCGGTCATGGTAACAGATGTGTCAGAGAGCAGGTTGACAATGTTGTTTACTGAGGCCCTAACAGAGCCACTACATGGATGGGTGAAATACTACAAACACCCCACTCTACAAGATGCCATTAGCTGAGCTAGAGATCTCCAAGATTCAATTCCGAAGAACATGTTCCCTCTCAAAACCAACTTTCCAATTAGGGACAAGGACAAAAACCTTTCCAGCAGGATTTTACAAAGAAAACATGGTTAGATGAGGACACTAGGAAATATTTGAGGTGAAAGAAATTATCTTTTACTTGTCAGGAACCATGGGTTTCAGGACACAGGTGGACAGGGAAGGGAAAGGCTCACTACATCGAAGTGTATTTGGACAGTGACGGGGAGGAATATGAGCAAGAGGCAATAGAAGAACTATAGGAAGCAGAGGAAGAGTCACTCCAGGGTGATACACCAGAGGGAGTTATTGCTACGTTATCTGGAGTACCTAGATTCCATACTCTTAGGGTCAGAGGAGTAGTACAGGGCCACAAAGTGGGAGCTGTATTGGTTGATGGAGGAGCAACCCACAATTTCATTGATGCATCTTAGGTAGCCAAGAGAGGTATTTTGACAGAGAATTTTGAGGGATTTACTATAGCAGTAGCCATAAACTCTATCATGGAGTGCAATGATTGGATTCCAAAACTGAATGTCACATAGGCAACTACCATATGACAGATTCATTTTATGTAGTGAATGTGGCAGATACACATGTAGTATTAGGCGTTCAATGTCTTTATTCCATAGGGAAATATACTACAGACTACCAAGTAATGGAATTCTAGGGGCTAGACGGAAAATGGGTAGTTTTGAGGGGCATGAACACTTATCCCCAAAAACTGGTCTCTTCACAGAGAATGGAGGCAGTACTCAGATAGGATGGCATAGAATGGGCTGCAGAATGTTTGTTCACCTTTTGGAAACCTCCAGAGAATAGTTCACACAATACCAAAATGACATTCAAGCTCCATTACTGAAACAAAAAAAGGTATTTTGGGACATTCCAGTAGGTAGACCGCCAGACAGGGGATTTGAGCACATCATTGAGCTACAGGAGGGGACACAAGAAGTCATCACCACCCCTTATCGGCATCCCAAAAGATATAAGGATGATATCAAGAAGACGACCAAGGAATTACTGGAGCTTGGATATACTCAGCCCAGCTCTAGCTCCTTTGAATCATCAGTGGTCTTAGTCAAGAAAAAGAATGGCACACTGCGAATGTGCATCGATTACAGAGCACTCAACAAGAAGACCATCAAAAATAGGTATCCCATCCCTAGGATTGATGAACTCATGGACAAGCTAGGGGGCGCCAAATACTTTTCAAAGATTGATCTTCACTCAGGGTAACATCAGATCCGAATAAGGGATCAAGACATTTCTAAAACAACTTTCTATTGTCACTATGGTCACTATGAATTCCTGGTCATGCCTTTTGGGCTTACCAATGCTCCAGCCACTTTTCAGTCATGCATGAACCATACTTTCGGAGCTCAGTTACGTAAGTTTTTGCTAGTATTATTTGATGACATCTTGATTTACAACAAAACATGGGAGGAACATCTGAAACATCTGGACGAAGTATTGAGCATTCTAGAAGAACACTCGCTTTACACAAAGATGTCCAAGTGTGAATTTGGCATGAAGGAAATGTTGTATCTAGGGCACATAATCAGTGCAGAAGGGGTACAAGTTGATATGGAGAAAATTTGAGCTATCAGGGATTGGCCCATGCCAAAAACAGTCACTGAATTGAGACGTTTCTTAGGCCTTTGCACATATTACCAGAGGTATGTTAAGGGGTTCTCCCAATTCGCCGCACCCCTCACAAATCTCACAAAGAAGGGGTCCTTCACCTGGACAGAATTAGCACATAAAAATTTTGAGGAGATGAAAGTCATCATGAGTTCTTTCCTGGTATTAGCATTACCAGAATTCTCACAGCCATTTGTAGTAGAATGTGATGCCTCAGGGGAAGGGCTAGGAGTAGTATTGATGCAGAACCATCACTATATTGCATTTGAGAGTAGGAAACTGGAGAAACTATGAGTTCCACTACTCCATATATGACAAGGAGATGTTATCCATCTTACATGCTCTCACAAAATTCTGACAGTACCTGATGGGAAGCAAGTTCAAAATCAATATAGATCATAACAGCCTCAAGTACTTCTTGGAGCAGAAGGAGCTGAATGAGTGCCAATAGAAATGGGCCAGCAAAGTACAAGCCGATGATTTTGAGATAGAGTATGTGAAGGGTAAGAACAATATAGTAGCCGATGCATTATCCAGATGACCCACTTCATTATCTCTCATGAGCATATCTACACATTGGAGGCCTCTTCTCTTAGTAGAATACTCCAAAAATAAATTTGCTTGCGAATTATTGGATGGGAAGGTTCAGGATGACAGGTACAGAATTATCAATGACATCATCTATTACAAGAGCAGGATATACCTCATCCCAAAATCAACTTTAAGAAAGAAAATCACATAGGCGGCACATGAATCTCCTCTATTTGGACATCAGGGTTTCTTGAAGACCTACAGGTAGATCCAAGAGAGGTTCTCATGGAAGGGCCTCAAGGGGGAGGTTATGCAGCATGTGCGGGAATGTAGCATTTGTTAGTAGAATAAGATTTAGCACATCCATCCAGCAGGGTTGCTTCAACCACTACCAATTCCGGAACATAAGTGGGAAAGTATATCCATGTACTTCATTACAGGATTGCCTAAGGTCCATGGTCGAGATTGCTTATATGTCGTTATTGATCGACTGACCAAATTTGCTCATTTCTTTTCTATATCATCTAATTACTTCGTAGCCTAGGTAGCCGAGTTATTTTTCAAAGAGGTCTTTAGGTTACATGGGTTACCCAAGACCATTATTAGTGATCAAGACAGTAGATTCACCGGTGCCTTTTGGCAAGAGCTATTTAGGTTAGTGGGAACCGAGCTTGCTACCAGCATGAGTTATCATCCCCATAGTGATGGACAGACCAAGATTGTCGAAAAGTGTATTGAAGGATATCTGAGGAACTATGTATTAAGGCAGTAACGAACCTGGATTAAATGGCTACACTTAGGGGAGTACTGCTACAATACTACCTACCACATGTCTATTAGGATGACACCTTTTAAGAAATTATATGGCTATAATTCCTTGGACTTTACAGATGTAGAATTCAGAGACAACAGGGCTCCTAAGGCAAAGGATTGGATACAAGACAGTTAGGACATCCTTAAAATCCTGAAAAAGAACTTATAGATAGCCCATAATCAACAGAAGTTGTATGAAGACATGCACAATATTGAGCAAAGCTTTGAAGTAGGAGATCTGGTATAATTATGGATCCAACCCTACAGATAGTCTTCACTTAAGAATAAATGAGCATAAAAGTTGAAACCTTGCTTCTACGGACCATACAGATTTATCGGAAAGGTGGGAGAGGTGGTGTATGAACTAGAACTACCACCGGAGAGAAAAATTCACAATGTATTCCATGTGTCCAGCCTGAAAAAGACCATTGGACAACAAATTTCTCCATAAATAGAGTTACCTCCCTTAGATGAGGAGGGACTATTGGCACTAATTCCAGAACGGATCGTACAGACTCGAGAAAGAAAACTCCAAAATAGAGTCATTAGAGAATACTTGGTCCAATGGAAAGAATTACCTTTGGAGGATGCCACATGGGAAGGAGAACAGGTATTGCAGCATCCCAGTTTACAGTTGGTTGAGGAAAAACAATATCAAATGGGGAGGACTGTAATTTCCTCGTCTGATTAGGCAACAAAACACCCGCTAACCTACTTAATCCCCATAGGTTCGAGCGGGTACTACCTAAGAGGGGATTGACTGAGGACATTTGGTACATAGAACAACTCAAGACCCACATTCAGTACTAAAGTCAGCAATAGGATAAATGAATCCTTTTCTCTTTAGGCTTAAAATGTCAACATCAAATTAGAATCGCATGCATGCAAAAGTAAAAGCACAAACCCTAAAAGTGACATGCAAACCTTAAAAGCGCATAAGGATCTATTTAAGAAGGATGAGGGACCCTAAAGAGATACCTTTTGATTATTATTGATTTTAGATCTCTTGAGTAGCAGCACAGTGTGCGACCACAACAGTTGGGGTTGAAGACGACGTCTTCAGCTAATGGGGTTTCGGTAGTGAGATATCTACCCTAGTCTCTTTCAGGATAAACCATCCAGCTTTGTCACCGTGTCTATTGCATTCATCATTATTTAGTGTTCCACTGTATGCCAAAAGATTATTTATAGGTTCATCCGTACAACTGGGCATTTAGATGGGAAACTCGAGTCATTCACCAGGACTCCAGTTCACCATATTTCTTCTACATGTGGCCTGCATCCTCACTGAGATGATCACTCTACTGCCTTGAGTGATTATCAACCACTGGATTGCTCACCTAGAGAATCTAGCAGTAGAATACAGAAGTGTGGGGGTGTGAGCATCAGTCAGGTAGATCAATTCGCCAGGGTATCTGGAGAGGTCCAAACTCCTGCATGTTCTGGCCATCCTCTCCAGCACAGGCACACCTACACTTTGACCAACTTTCAGCTGAAACTGACCATCCCTTCATAAAAAACATCAACCTTAGCTGATTCAGACTGTTGGGGGTATTACGGGGGAAAAAGAGGTTATTTCTTCATCAGTTCAGTTTATCTTGCATGCGTATTCTCTCTGGAGAAATTTCAACTGGATTATCAGTGGTGAGTGATCATTCTATCCTGCAAACCCTAACCCTAAATTCAACTATAATATAGGGTAATTTTGCATGGTAGTTTACATGCCTAGCTATTTACATAATTTTGAATAGAATTAGAAAATATCAGTATTTGGTATATTACAGTGGTTTTACCACCTTAGAAGAAAATGTTCAAAACTTGTATGTGTAATATTCTAAGCTGTTTTATTGAACACACTCATAACTATTTGATATTTCATTCCTAAAATTTGTATTGTAAGGTTAACATTTTATGTTTATTTGTATTGGTTTGTATTTGATATGTATGTATGGCATTTTAGCCCATGACATGAGTAATATATGTGGCTTGGGATATGCACTTAGCCTATGAGTCTTAGAATTAATGGTTAGTATGTAATTCATTAGTTTTTTAGTCTAGACTATGGTTTGAATTAAGATACATATTTATCTTGTGTCTTTAAAGCTTCAAGAAAATTTTGTATACCTCTCATTGACAAATGGATCTTTCTATAAGAATGTGTCATTGCTTTTCACTCGATGCACATCCTTCTATAGAAATAAGTCATTATTATTGGCCCCATGTATAGCTCATAAGCCTTGAAAGAAATGGATACCATAAAATTTCATAGTTCTTACCCCCAAAACATGATTTGAGATAGAAGATATGATTATAATACATATGAGGTAATATAGGGCATCTATAATGTCCATTAGACATGGATAAGCATATTTTAGGGATTACAATCTCATTTTATATTTTTCCTAAAACATGAGAAAAAACTTGAGAAGGATCCACATGGGACAAAATATTGTGTCTCCCCCTTTATGACAGATGTAGGCCAAAGGATCACTTTAAAAAGATTATATGGTGGTATTGGACCTTAAAAATGGTCAAAACCTACTAATGGTGTCCAAATTTCCATTGGAAGAATTAAGATATCCTAGGCCAATATTATGCGGTTTATTGGGGCCTAATTCATTTCCTAGAATATTCCTTTAGAGACTAACGCCTAGGTTTCTTTCCTTTCCCATGTCTAGTGCCTTACAACCCACAAATAGTGCTGAAATCCTATCAATGCAACTCATATCCATTGTTGGAGGGTAAATATCTTGTTGAGAGTTTTAATGTTGTGACTTGAGGCCTCTTTAAAGATTCTGAATCCATAAAACACACATTGAAGGCCCAATTTTATTTGCCGAACTATATCTAGAAGGCCTCTATTTCATTGGAAAAGGCTAAAAAATAATCACGATCACATACTTTTAATTGAGATCGAGGATAAGTTTTCATATTTTTATTCTTGGGATGGTTTTGGGTCTCTCTTGGATCTATCTAAGGATATGCAATTTTATCTAGGAGGAAAATTTAAAGAATGTCTTCTTAAAGTGGATGATTTATGGTTTTTTCTTGTGTTATGATCCTTTGAATTAGTTAGTGTTGGATTCTTGCTTAACCCATGTGCAAAGATGCAACAATCATGCCTAGTGTTGACAACATTCTAATGGCATCAATGTTATAGTCAAATATCAAGGATACTATTGATAGATCGCGTTTGGTGCTTTAAACCATCATTCATGGCCTTGGTTTCTTAGAAGCTTCTTTTACATTTCTCTATGTACATATTGTTGAAAATAATCCAAGGCCCCAATATACAAGACATGGATACATAGTTCCATGGATACCATCACACTATCATGCTTGTTTCTTCAAGGCATTATTCATGGCTCTTGATGGCTCAATGGTTTCTTTAGGGATAAAGGCATGGTGTTCTTCCTTGGAAATACATTCCCAGGGCCCTAGGACATGTACACATTTCAAAAATCCACCTAATGGTACAAAAATTATCATTCATGGTCCAACGATAATCTAAGGAGGCCACGTGTTGTTGGTGGAGGATACCTTCTTGTCCCTACATGGATAAAATATTCCTTTAGGGATCGAGGTTTAGGTCTCCTCCATTGACCATTTCCAAGGCCATAAGACCATAACATTGGGAGACATAGAATAATGGATACCCATGCAACATTAGGAGTTTTGCTTTGAGGCATTGTTCATGGCTTTAGGTGCTTTAATGGTTTATTTAGGGAAAAAGGAATGATATTCTTCCTTGGATTTCCATTACTAAGGCCTTAGGAAACCTATACATAATGCTTAAAACTACCTAATGGAACTAACATCCTTAATCAGAGGCTAATGGTACTCTCAACAATCCATGTGTGGTTGTTGGAGGAAATCTACTTATCCATAGATGGATAGAATATTGAGTTAGATCCTAAAGTTCATGTCTCCTCCACTGACCATGTCTAAGGCACCAAGGTGACAAAACCTAGATACATAGTGCCATAGATACCCGTGTGAAGTCATGTTTGGTACTTTGAGGTATTGTTCATGGATTTATATGAATCAACAATTTATTTAGCACCAAAGGAACTATATTCTTCATTGGAACATCATTCCCATGTCTATAAGACACATACATACAACCTAAAACCACCTAATGACATTGGAATCCTCAATCATATGTGAATGATACACTTAGGAGGTCATGTTTGGTTGTTGTAAGCAATCTCTGTAGCCTTGGATGGCTAGAAGATTCATTTAGGGCCTGAGCTTCAGTGGTCTTCCATTTAATATGTGCAATTCCCTAAGGCCAAAAACCTAGATGCATAGTGCCATGGATACCCCTATGGAGTCATGGATGATTCCTTGAGGAATTGTTCATGTATTTGGATGCCTCAACAATTTATTTGGGGTCAAATACAAGGTCTTCTTCCCTATAACATTTTTTATAAGGCCCTAAGACATGAAAATACTATTCTAAACCACCTAATGGAACTGACATCCTCAATCATAAGCTAGTGATACATCAAGAGGACATGCATAGTTGTTGGAGGAAAACTTATTATCCCTAGATGCATATAATATTCCTTTAGGGCCTCGGTTTAATATATCCTCCCTTTACCATGTCCAAGGGCATAAGTCCACAAGACTTGATACATACCACCACATGTACCCTATGAAGTCATATGTGGTGTTTTTTGCATTATTAATGTCTTTGGATGCCTAAATGGTTTATTTAGGTCCAAATTAATGGTCTGCTTCCATAGAATGTCATTACCAAGGCCTTGAGAAACATAGGTATTGATCAAAACCACCTAATGGAATTGAGATCCTTAATCATATGCCAATCATACCCTTAGGAGGCCATGTGTGTTTGGTGGAGGAAATATTCTTATCCATGGATGGCTACAAACTTCCTTTATGACCCTAGGTTTAAGTCTCCTAAACTAACCATGTTGAAGGACACAAGGCTCCAAGATTCATGGTTATAGATGACTAAGCAATTTTTTAGGGACAAAGGCATGGTCTTCCTCCGTGGAACACCATTCCCAAGTCCTAAAGGCATGCAAATATTGCTTAAAACCACATACTAGCACCAACATATTCAATCATGTGCCAATGATAATTTGATAATTCTATGTGTGGTTGGTTGAGGAAACCTTCTTAGCCATGGATGGTTATAAGATTTCTTTATGACTAGATATTTAGGTATCCTCCCACGTCGATGTCCAAGCCCCTAAGTCCCAAAGACTTGGATACGTAGTGCCATGGATAAACCTATGAGGTCATGCATGGTTCTTTGAGGGATTTTTCATGACTTTAGATGCATCAATGGTTATTTAGTGCCAAAGGCATGGATTCCCCCCCTATAATGCCATCCCCAAGAACTTTAAACACATATGTATTTCTCAAAACCACGTAATGGAACCAACATAATCAATCATAGTGCATTGATACCACCATGAGGCCATTTATTGTTGGTGTAGGAAACCTTCTTTTCCATGGATGGAAATAATATTTCTAGGGTCCAAGGTTTAGGCATGGTTTAGGTCTCCTCCAATAACCATGTCCAAGGGCCCAAATCCCCGAGACCTTGATATAGAGCACCATGGATACCTTTGAAAAGTCATACATGGTTCTTTGAGTGTTTTTTCATGGATCTAGATGTGTCCAAGATTTACTTAGGCCCAAAGGCATGCTATTCCATTGTAAATCATAATTCCCAATTCCTAGAGACACAAACATACCACTAAAAAACACATAATGGAACTAATATCCTCAATCATAGGCCATTGATACCATTAAGAGGCCAAGTGTAGTTGGTGGAGACAATATTCTTAGCCTTGGAAGGATAGAATATTCCTTTAGGGATAGGGGTTCAGGTCTCCTCCCCTAGCCATGTCCAAGGTCTCAAGGATTCAATACTTTCATACACCGTGCCATAGATATCCTTATGAATTCATGTATGTTGATTCAAGTAATTTTTCATGGCTTTAGATGCCTCAAAGATTTCTTTAGGGCTAAAGGAATGGCCTTATTGCTTATATAATTATAGGATAATGATACCCTAAGGAGACCACGTGTTCTTGGTGGAGGAAACCTTCTTATCCCTAGATGGATAGAATATTCTTTGAGGGACTAAGGTTCAAGTATCTTCCCTTGACCATGTCTAAGGAACCAAGTCCCCATGGCTTGAATACAAAGAACCATAGATACACATGGAAATCCATGTGTTGTGCTTTTATGCATTATTCATGTCTATGGAGGCCTCAATGGTTTCTTTAGGGCGAAATACATGGTTTTCTTCCATAGAATTCGATTTCCTAGACCATGATACATGTACATACAAATCAAAACCACCTAATCATATTAACATCCTGAAACATAGGCCAATGATACCATGAGTACAAGGCCTACATACATAATCCCATGGTACCCCTATGAAGTTATGCATGGTTCTTCAAGGTATTGTTCATCGACCTGGATGCCACAATGATTTATTTAGGGAAAAAGACATGGTATTATTAGATGGAAAATTTTCCCAATCCATAGGACACTTGCATAATTATCTTTCTTTTCTCCCATGACTTTAGTGAAGGCCTTAAGACCAATCCCACTATGAAAAAACTCTTGATTATTCCCATGCCCAACTTTTATGCCAAAGATCCACTTTAAAGAGTGTATGTTATGGTTAATGGCCTTGATATTTTCCCTTTACATCAATAATATCATGTTAGGGTATAATTACACCAATTTTGTTCCCAATGATAGTCCAAATACCCATCGCTAATGTAAAAAACTACACATTCCCACCATATCCAACCTTAAGGATAATGACATCCAATAGAATGCATGATCGCCTATGTGATACATTGAGTCATTTCTCTTAGCCTTAGATGCATTAAACCTTCCTTTTGGGGCCTAAGTCCTATGCATCCTCCCATGACTATGTCAAAGGTTCTAACACCCATACTTAGTGTCACTTATATCAACACTCAAATGCCAAGGATAGTGTTGGGAGCTTACAAGTGTTTTTAAAAGGTTTTCATAGGGGATAAGGCCTGATTTTCCTCCCATGACATTATAGAAAACCCTAGTATCCATACGTATTATAAAAATCTTCATAAATCCATCGATGTCCTCACTTATAGGTAATGAATACCATCCATAGGTCATGTATAGTGGTTTGAGGTGTTGTTTTTGGTCTTGGATTCCCAAAATATTTATCAGGGGATATATAATATGTTTCCTCCCCCAAACATGTCAAGGTCCTTAACATCCATATATAGTACTTAAAACCTCTTAGTGGCATCAATACCTGCAATATTAGGCCAAGGATACCCTTAAGAGGTGTTATATGGTGGTTCAAGGTATATATGTTAATCTTATATGCCTAGAGGTTTCTTTATTTTTCGATGCTCAAGTTTCCTCCTTTAATCATGTATATTCCCTTGAGATTTATACCTAGATTTATTTCCTTTTATCCCAAACTATATCCCTATTACAAGGTCACAAATACTTTAAAAATGTTATTTTTGCTAGCTAACCACATCAAATTTATCCCTACATGCATAAAAGCTTCATTTAGTGTAAGGTCTTGTTTCTTATCTTAATGAGGTCAAGGGAAAGTAGACCTATTTCCAATCATCAAAATATTATAATGGTATCAATTCCCATGAAAATATACTAATAATGCTCTTAGGAAGACATGTGCATTGACATATTCCTTGGTTCTATATTCCTAAACACTTATTTTATGGCCAAAGGTAGAGGTTTTCTCCCTTATCATATCCAAGGATATGAGATCAATGCCTTGTAATCAAAACCTAATATTGATACTTAAGAAATTTAATAAGATCAATAAAAATATACACAATTTAATAACCAAATTTCAATTTAAATCACTTTTATTACTATTTTTACACTAGTAATAAATTAAAAATGGTTGTCTTTAATATTTTTCAATATTGTTGTGTTTGTGTTGCAAAGCCTCATAAATTAATCATGTAAATTTATTTCTTTAAATAATATAAAAAAATAATTGAAATTGTTGTGATTGTGGTGTAAAACCTCATAGATTAATCTTGACCATTTATTTAAATGAAAAAAATGATTTAAGTTATTTTGCAAAACAATCATGTGTGAAGTTGTTGCATTTATGGTGCAAATAATCACAATTAAATCCTATTGGTACATGCCCACGTGACAAATAAGTTGGTAGCACCACTATATGGTACTTGGAAATATGACATTTCTCTAGCCTTAGGATTCCTTTAGCCTAAATCCTAGGTTTCTTCTCTGAACCATGTTGAGGGGAAATAAACCTTTCACTAAAGATTAAAAGATTATAATAGTGTCAATGCTCAAAAGTAGAGGCTAAGAATACTCTTAGGAAGACTTTTGGTGACCTTTGAGGTGTTCTTCTTGGTGGTAGCTTTCGTCTAGGGATCAAAGTAGAGGTTTTCTCCCTTGACCATGTCTATGGATATGAGGCCGGTGCCTTTGTACTAAAAACCTAATAATGCTACTATTGTCCATAATTTTTTTTTAAAAGAATGATAAAATATTCTCAATTGAATAATGAAATTTGAATTAAAATATTTTTTAGTACTACTTTATAATAGTAATAATTAAAAAAATGTTGTTTTTATTTATTTATCAATACTAAGAATCTAGGCAAGTATTTATTTGTTTATATAATATTAAAAGTGAATAATTGAATTGAATTATTTACAAAATAATGATTATTGTGGTGCAAAGCCTAATAAATAAATCATGTGCATTTATTTGTTTAAATAATATAAAAATGAATAATTAAATTAAGTTATTTAGAAAATAATTATGTGTAAAATTGTTATATTTATGGTAATTGCCAACATAGAATCTCTATTAGCATACATGAAAAAACTAAATTTTATAATAATATGAACAAACATTAACATCACCTTAACACCACAAAAGTGTAACTGATGCTAATATCACAGCCTTAACACCACAATATATAAGTGGTACTAATTAGTGGTGCTAAAAGATTATTTTTATTGTTGTGGATTCATTGTGAAGATGACCATTCTCATTCTCTGAACAATAAAAAATCACAAGGACACTCTGAGTGTTAGCCACTATACTCACTTTTTATGCATGTAGAAGATTTGCAAGAAGAGGATTTGTTCTAGTGCCAACTTTCTGTGGTGGTATCTATTGTTGAAACCGTAAAGTGTATGAAAACTGCATACACCCCTAAAGATGGAGAAGCTAAGAAGAAGATAGGGCATAATCCCATAGATGGTTGACGTGATCCTTGTGGCTGGTGTGGCTGATACAAATTCCTTCTCCTGCATGTAGCTATGGATAAGTGTGAATGCAGTGACCTCTCAATTTTCAAGAGAAACCCTAATTTCTCTTCCAATCTGTTGTGTGCTATACTCTCTCTGGTGATCCTTGCTAGTCTATAGTGGTTCTTTATTGCATATGAACTTGTGTTGAAGAGTCAGAATGAGTCATGTTTTTAAAATCTCTGTTGCAGTTCCAGGTAGGGACCATTGATACTTTTCAGATGTTGAGATAACATTATTTTGAGTATAAATCAACTATTGTGAATTGGAATTCATAAGTTCATGAAAAAAAAGAAACAATTTAAAATCATATACTCGCAGTGAAGTTATGAAAATCGTGCTTCTTTCTCTACATTGTCATCTATCTTTCTCGGATCATGTGGGATATGGGATATGAGAAGGAATGTGTTTTGCTATACAAATGAATTCCATGGATATTGTCTACAAGGGCTGATATCATTTTCCTATAAAAACAATCAAACCCTATAAAAAACAATCCAGTGAACCATAAAATGGCACCCAAGAAAAAACTCGTAGAGTGGCAAAAATGCCCAATGAATTTTTGAACCAAAAGTTACAATAGTCCACAAAACTACAATCAATACTACTGTCAATATTCTCATTGATGGCCTCCAAGAGAGCCTCAGTGTTGGATCCGCAGTGACATAGAATAAGCCGTCACTTGATGGGACCTGTGCACAAAAAAAACAAACAAACAAAAAACATACTTATCTTAGTTGCTCAAATTTGTAGAAAAGTTTACTATCTCTATATAATTACCATGGTGTTGTTAGATCTTGGCGTTGCAACTAGGGATTGAAATTTCTTCTTGCTCCCATGGCGTCTACTCGACTAAAATAGTTGGAAACATTTACCATTTAAAGATCCCAATTTTCCACAGCGGGATTTTGATATAGATTTCATATAAACACCATAACTACATGATATCATAACCATACAATCTACATTAGATAAAATAACTAGAATTACAATAACCGAACCGGAAATAATCCTCAAGGAACACAAAATTCCTTTCTCAGGATGAGAGTTCCTCTCCTAATTCGAGACATCTACAGTTATCAGAGGGGGAGTCCCTTTTTTAGTACAAATAGCTACGGGGTTTGCTATGACTTTTGACTATCGTCCGACCGCTACTGAGGCTTTTGCTTCTATTCAATACATAATGACTAAAGATAACTTTGCTTGGTTAATCCAATCAGTTCATCAATGGTCGGAAAGTATGATGGTCCTAATGAGGATCCTGTATGTATTTCGTTTCTATTTCACCGGTGCTGATCTGCAACCACCGTCGCAAATTTACTTGGGTTATGGGTATGGTTCTGGCTGTATTGACAGCATTTTTTGGTGTAACTGGTTATTCCTTACCTCGGTAACAAATGAGTTATTGGGCAGTCAAAATTGTAACAAGTGTACCATAAGCTTTCCTGTAATAGGATCACCTTTGGTAGAGTTATTACAGGGAAGCAGGGGTTAAATTTGACTGGCATCCTTACCCATCAGTCAAAAAATATTTAAAGTTTTTTTTATGAAACTACTCTTGATGTAACCTTTAATAAAAAAATTCACCTTTCTATTAAAATTTACTACCAATACTATATATTTTTTTATATATATTTTTGAAAAAAACACTAATATTAAAAATTCTGCTTAAAATTTCTATACCAAGCTTGGAAGAATTAAATAAATTTCTATACACCATGAAAAACAATATATTTTAACGACATGATATAGGAGTTACTAACGATATCTTAACTGAACCAAGAAAGATCACTTGATTTAACCAACATTGTTATTAAATAATTTTTTATTAAATTCTCAAAATCACTTTTCTCAATGAAATTATCTTGATGCACAATGCGTCCTTCCGTTGAGCAATTTTAGGATCACTAATCAAGTATGTTTGGACCTCGTGTTTGGAGGCAACTCTCTAGTCCAAAAATGATTTAGACCTTCAATTATAATTATTTTTCCATAGCCATTAGGCCAATGATCATCCTTGATAGTTAGAACTGGAGGTAGCTTTTGTCCAATGAAATAAAGTAGGAGATTTGCAAGAGAATCAAACCTAGGGTATGAAAAAAAACCTGTGGAATATAAAATCAATCTCGATGAACTTTTAGATATTAGGCCAAGATAGATCTGAACTGAAGGGTTGTATTGGCTTATGGATTCCTCAGACTTCTACCAGTTTCCCTTGCTTCAACCATTTCCCTATGCGGCCTGGCAGTGCTTTGATGAAATCTTGGTAGAAAATAAGGACACCCTTTGTGGATTATTGAGCCAGCCAACATATAGCATATTCATCGTTTCAATGGGAAACATCCTCCCCAAATAGAACAACCGTATTCCTGCACACCTTTACGAAAGACCAATTTTTTATCTAAATCTCAGATCACAACATCAACGATAGTAGGGAGTTTCGTTTGGAAAAAAAATGCAGGGTATCTATGAATTTGGGTTTAAACGTATACCACATCTATGGATTAGAAATTGTCCCACCTATCCAACAACCCAAGGCTTTATGGCCTCAGGGATCACAACATTTCTCATTAATGTCTGTGTGTGTACCTGCTCGGTTTGGAGCATGTTGTGTAGGCTAAGATGGGTCACTGACTTCCCCACAGGATGGTAGCTCGCGAGTCTGTCTCCACACAGTTGCCTACTATGGCCCATCCTATTAGGAAAAGCAAGAGGCTTGATCATTATTCAGCTAAATTTTTAACAGTTTATTAAATTGTTTATTTAATGGGCTATTTGTCACATTCCCCATTCCCCACTCAATGTATGTATGTAGTGCTTATAAAAGTGTTTTTCATAAATGATTTTTGCATTTGAATGGAAGAAGGAATGTGCTTAAAAACCTAAATTCAAAACTGTTATCATTAGGCATTGTTTGTTTAAAAGCTAGCTAAAACGCCGTTGTCATATTGGTAAATAAAAGAAGCAATTTAAACAATTCATTGTTCTTGTGTAATTTGGTTTGATTCAGAGACTTTAAACTCTTTTAATCACACTTTCTCAATGAATGAAACTGTAATTTTCTTGGTATGAGATTAAAAACTTGAAAAATGAATATAAAATCCAAATCTAGTGAAACGTTTTAGTTAACCCTTAACCCAGACAACTCTTATCATCGATTCCAAACTCCAATAAAGATTATAATGTCTTCTAAAGTAGTCCGCATAAGTATATGAATCACGATGTCCCAGTGTGGCGTCCATTGCCCTGTGGGTTTCCTATGTTTGGAGGCAGTGTTGGTTTAATATGTTAAAAATGGTTTAGTTAACACCGAACAATGGCGTTGCTTGGCGCTCGATTCACACTCGCTGGGCAGGACATCTCCGTCAACACCGAACAAAGGCGTTGCTTGGCGCTCGATTTTTGATAGCCAAAACCGAGCTGACTAAACTTGGGTTTAGGGCTCAGTCAATATTTAAAAAGAAAATAATTTCACTTTTTTAACTCCGACCTGTTTCTACTGCGACCACCTTTTACTGCGACCAAGTTAATACCTGCGATCAACTTATCTGCGGTCAAGTTACCTGCGCTCAAGTTGATGCCTGATGCGATCAACTTATCTGCGATCAAGTTGATGCGATCAAGTTGATGCCTGATGCGATCAACTTATCTGTGATCAACTTGATGCGATCAAGTTGGTAGAATATGTTTCTTAGTCTAAAGACTTAAGAATTTACAAATGATTCTACCTGTGAGTAAAATGAAGTAAACTACCCACTTTTACAAATCCAAATAACTTATAATAAAAACATATGCCCAAATATATAGGAAGATTTGAATCGACCAAAGTGCCGTAAAACCTCAAACTTTCATGCGGTGAGATTTTTATGGGTTCTTGTTCTTTTACTTATCAGTAATTGTAAAAGACATTTACATAAGTAAATCTGGAAATATGAGCGGCCAAATAATCATGAATTCAACCACAAACTATTTCATATATTTAACTATGCGGAAATACAAAGTAATACAAACTTGTCTGTTACAAACTCGTCAATCCACAGAGCTTCAGCTCTTCGACTAAATCAAATGCACAGAAGCTTGAGCTTCGACTTCTCTTTCTCACCCGGAGTTCCTCTGCTGTCTAATGTCTCTCTTGTGTCTTGTTCCTGTGTTCGTGTTCTAAACTGATTTACAAAATGCTTCTTCTATTTATAGACAACCTGAAGATTGCTACAGCATAGACCGACTTACTTGCCGACTTACTTTCCATTAAACACTGCAATAACTATCTACCTAACAACTTAACTTCTGAAATAAATTCGATTGAATTACGTTGCCTACATGTGGACTTTTCCTTCTTGTTAGACTAACAGACAAGATCGTGACTTGTACAGACTCTGACAGAGTCGGCTGGAGATCAAGTGCAGATCTGCGAATAATTACATTTTTCCAACACTCCCCCTTAATTATAAGAGATGGAGTTTTTAAAACAAAATTTTACAAAATGTTTCAGAACTTAGACATGCTCTGTTCATGACAAAGTTCACTGTGGAGAACTTGTCATTCCAAGATAACTACGTAGATACCGGAATGTGTCCTTTGCCAATGGCTTTGTGAAGATGTCCGCAAGTTGGTCTTCAGACCTGCAAAATTCCAAACAAATTTCATTGTTGTTCACCAGC
>LPNX011097058.1:1649182-1704129 GCA_001517045.1 Pseudotsuga menziesii | reverse complement strand
GGGTCTTGCAAAAATTCAGAAATTCATTTGAAACATATTCACCTCCTCTATCAGTCCTTAAGATCTTGATGCGGTGTCCACTCTGGTTCTCCACGAGTGCCTTGAACTGCTGGAAATAGCCAAATGCATCAGATTTGTGTTTCAAGAAATATACCCACGTCTTTCTTGAGTAGTCATCAATAAAGGTTATAAAATATTTGCAGTCACCAATGGATGATGTCTGCATTGGACCACAGATGTCAGAGTGCACAATTTCAAGTGGTGTGCGTGCTCTATAGGACTTTCCAATTGGAAATGTCTCTCTGTGCTGCTTGCCAAAAATGCAGCCTTCACAAACCCTCTCTGGTTTGTCGATCAATGGTAATCCCTTCACCATATTCTTTGTGTGCAGTAGCTTCAGCCCACCAAAGTTCAGATGTCCAAATCTGAAATGCCACAACCAGGATTCATCCTGAACTTCTGTCTGAAATGCAGCTTGCAAATTAGCACTGCAATTTTCTCTCTTGTCGAGGATCTCGACTGTTTCTTCACTTTCTGCCTTGAATGCAGCTTCTGTCTTTGTCTTCCCTTTTATTTTGCGAACTATCCTCAATGGAAACAAGCGGTTGCTTGTCATTGGCACTTTTGCTATCAGCTGGTCGCTTGGACGCTTGTCTTTGATCATACAGTGTTCATCTTCCATGTAGACTCTATAGCCCTTTTGTAACAACTGTCCAATACTTAACAGATTATGTTTTAGACCTTCGACATGATAGATATCAGGGATATACTTACTCTCCCCCTATTTGGTTATAATATCAACAGTGCCTTTTCCTAAGACAGTGACTTGGACATTGTTTCCAAGTGTAACATCAGTTTTAACTGAAGTGTCTAGACTGGAAAATAGATTTAAATTACCAGTCATGTGGTTGCAGCATCCTGAGTCTAATTACCATATGTCATGTGGACTTTCTTGAACAGCATTGCATTCAAGTGGAGATGTCGATGCCATTAACATTGCACCTATCGAAGTGTTGGTGCTGGTTGATTGACTTGGGCTTTGCATTCTTTGCTCATATTGTTTCTTCCTGCATTCATATGCATAATGACCAAACTTCTTACAGTAATGACATTGAATTTTTGATTTATCAAACCTCTGGCCACTTGGCTGACTTGGGTTCTGGTTATCTCCTCTGCCACCGACATTTGCAGGACTTTTGCCTTGTCCTCCTCTTGAAGAACTTCTTCCTCTGCCTTTGAATTTGTTTCTCCCCCTTCCTCTACCACGGATTATGGATGACTGTGCTGCAAATGCACCTTCCAGTGATGTCTGTGATCTGCTGATTCTGTGTTCATGATTGATGAGTGAAGCTCGCAGCTCATCAATGCTGAATGTTGACATGTCTGTGTGTTCCTCTAAGGTTACAACCAAGTTTTCAAATCTTGGGGGAAGACTTCTGAGAATTTTTTCAACAACCCTTTGGTATGATACGGGTTCTCCATGAGATTTCAGTTGGTTTATCAACCCAACAACTCTGGTGTAGAATGTGTCTACATTCTCTGAATCTTTCATGCACAGAGATTCAAAATCTTTTCTCAGAATCTGCAGCTTGGATGTCTTTACCTTATCCAAACCCTGATAGGCAGTCTCCAATGTATCCCATGCTTGCTTGGCATTAGTCGATGCTGCTATTCTTGGGAGTATTCTCTCATGCATAGCTTGATGTATGAAAAACAAAGCTTTTCCATCTCTCTTCCTCTGTTCTCTCAAGACATCTTTCTGAGCCTGTGTGAGATTGTTATATGCTGTCATGTCTGCTGGTTCTGCATAACCATGTTGGACTATCTCCCAGACATCTTGTCCTCTGAATAAAGCCTTCATTGTTAAAGACCAATATTCATAATTCTTTCCTGTAAAACTTGGAGGTTGCAATGAACCAGAAGTGGAAGCCATTTTTAATTTTTAATTAACTTTCCGTAGAAAATTAATTTCCACCTTTTAAGACAAGATTTCTTTCCTAAAATCTTGGGCTGTTATAAACCTTGGTCTGATATAGCCTCGCTTTGATACCAGATAGCCAAAACCGAGCCGACTAAACTTGGGTTTAGGGCTCAGTCAATATTTAAAAGAAAATAATGTCACTTTTTTAACTCCGACCTGTTTTTACTGCGACCACCTTTTACTGCGACCAAGTTAATACCTGCGATCAACTTACCTGCGATCAAGTTGATGCCTGATGCCATCAATTTATCTGTGATCAAGTTGATGCGATCAAGTTGGTAGAATATGTTTCTTAGTCTAAAGACTTAAGAATTTACAAATGATTCTACCTGTGAGTAAAATGAAGTAAACTACCCACTTTTACAAATCCAAATAACTTATAATAAAAACATATGCCCAAATATATAGGAAGATTTGAATCGACCAAAGTGTCGTAAAACCTCAAACTTTCACGCGGTGAGATTTTTATGGGTTCTTGTTCTTTTACTTATCAGTAATTGTAAAAGACATTTACAGAAGTAAATCTGGAAATATGAGCGGCCAAATAATCATGAATTCAACCACAAACTATTTCATATATTTAACTATGCGGAAATACAAAGTAATACAAACTTGTCTGTTACAAACTCGTCAATCCACAGAGCTTCAGCTCTTCGACTAAATCAAATGCACAGAAGCTTGAGCTTCGACTTCTCTTTCTCACCCGGAGTTTCTCTGCTGTCTAATGTCTCTCTTGTGTCTTGTTCTTGTGTTCGTGTTTTAAACTGATTTACAAAATGATTCTTCTATTTATAGACAACCTGAAGATTGCTACAGCATAGACCGACTTACTTGCCGACTTACTTTCCATTAAACACTGCAATAACTATCTACCTAACAACTTAGCTTCTGAAATAAATTCGATTGAATTAAGCTGCCTACATGTGGACTTTTCCTTCTTGTCAGACTGACGGACAAGATCATGGCTTGTACAGACTCTGACAGAGTCGGCTGGAGATCAAGTGCAGATCTGCGAATAATTATATTTTTCCAACAATTTTCTTGGCCTCACAAGAAATTAGAAGACATGGAAATTTATGTAAAAAATTGTCTTGTGTGTCACCAATAAAATATAAAACATAGAAGGCCAGGAGGAGAGCTAGATGCTTTTCCTATCCTCACCATAACATGACAAAGTGTTACTATGGATTTCATCTCTTGCTTGCCGAGGGTGGGGTGGATGGGCTTGGAAGCATCATGGTGGTGGTCGATAGATTTGAAAATCTACCTTCAAGGTGGCATCTGCAGACTGCACTACAAATGGAACCACACATTTGTTTATGAAGAACGTGGTCAAGTACTGGGGGCAGCCCTCGCGTTCGCGTCCCTTCTCTTAATAATTCTTCTATGAAAATAAGGAATGCAGCATAGCCGCATCGGGTGAGTGAACAGGAAAGGAAAGGAGACCGCCAACTGGCGATCGAAAGTCCCTCCGTAGTATCTCATAAGACATACAGAACAAGATTGAAAAATATAGGGCAACATTTAGCCAGCTCGCCTTGTGACGAAACAGAAAAATCCAACGGACAAATTATAAGTACATTGCAATGCACATTTCCTTGGTTAACGAACCGAAGAGGCAAAGGCTATCGGACAAGGTGGAACAAACTACCCCACCATCCGGTATTCACTTGGGTATTTTTATCCTTGCTGCACCATGAAATGATTTTCAAATAGCTGATATACCCTCAAGAGATTTTTCTCCATTGAGTACATTTAACGTTAACGAACATCAAACCAAACACCTTTAGCAGATTCAAGAAACAACTTACCAAGGGATGGCTTCATGCTATTCCAAATCCATATCGTTACCAAAGAATTTTCCTGCAGCCATTCATCATACCTCGGATCAGATCTATCTAGTGGGTCTGTCTTTTGTAAGAGACTTCAACTAAAGCATAGCTCCGAGGAAAACCTTAACCGATTGAGCCCAAAGGAGGTAATTAGCTCCATTCAATTTAATTGTGGTTATTTGAATCCCGAACCAATGAAAGAACCTTTAGACTCATTCACTTCAGCCATCGAACACGTCACAAAACTATGAATAAATAAAAAACAACATCAACCACCGATCACGATCAGTAGGGCGAAATAACAACCACAAGTCGCAAAACACGATCAACAGCAGTAGCCGCAGGTCACAAAACACGATCAATAGCAGTATCGGCAGGTCACAAAANAACCACCGATCACGATCAGTAGGGCGAAATAACAACCACAAGTCGCAAAACACGATCAACAGCAGTAGCCGCAGGTCACAAAACACGATCAATAGCAGTATCGGCAGGGCACAAAACACACAATCTATCTTATATATTGTATTGTTCATCAAGAGAAATAGATAGAACTTCACATCGTTCACGCAGTCAACCATTAAGGTTGTCGTACAGCACACACACGAAGAAAGAAAGGGTTTTTTTTAACGATAAGTCCTCTAGATTTTTCATTGAGTAATAAAAGAGGAAGGAGAGAGATAATCTAAATCAGATCGCAGTCCAATGAATCAGACCTCTGATACCATGTTGTGTGATGGACATAGGAGAAGAAGAGGAAACTTGTACACGAATAAAAGTGTGTTTTAAATTCCAAAACAAAGATGGTGTATCCCTTTTATAACAAAGACCATGAAACCCTAAATGATGTAATTTACACTTGGATTTGACTGAAACCGGGGGTTGTGAAGGTGTCAACCTGGATTTGACACGAAATGCTGGCGAATACAACCATTTATTCAATTTAAACAAAATATGGATGGTTAAATAATTATTGGAAGCATTAATTACCGAAAATTAGGGAAGGATGATTGAATATGAATTTTACTCGAAATCATAGGCGAACTCCGGATTTAAGGTAAAGTTGAGAGAGATAAATTATTATGTTTTTTACTTCCACATTAGGGGGAGGAGGATTTTTTTAGGAGGATTTTTTTTGGACTATTATTTGTATAGTAAATATTGGACGAAAATATTAAATTTAAAAAAAAAAATCTCATATTAAAATTCACTCATTAAATATTTCTAACTCCTTTAATTTCACCCCTAAAATCATCAGTGGATTGTACTCTACTACACTCTACTATATGTAATAGCCTCAAGGCTAGAGATGTAATGCAAACTGTTGGAGGAGTTGCAAGATTCCAAGCTACTCCAAAGGAAACTCACATTATAGCAGCTAAAAGAATATTCAGATATCTCAAAGGAACTATGGAATTTGGACTTTGGTATCCAAAAGAAAATGAGCTAACCTTGATAGCTTATTCAGACGTAGATTGGGGAGGATGTGTTGACAACAGGTGGAACAACATTTTTCCTAGGAAATTGTCTAGTATCTGGGTCGAGCAAAAAGCAGCAATCTTCAGTGTCCTTATCAACCATTGAAGTAGAATATATAGCAGCAACAACCCGTTGTACTCAGATTCTTTGGATGAAACAAACTATGCAAGACATACACGTGACATGTGATGAGCATACGAGTGCCATCAATATCTTCAAGAATCCAGTCATGCACTCCAAGACCAATCATATTCCTATCAAGTTCCACTTTCTTCGGGAACAAGTCATATATAAGAATATCAAGTTGGAATATATTGGGACAAGAGAACAGATTGCAAACATTTTTACTAAGCCTCTCCTAAGAGAGACCTTTGAGTATCTCCAGGAAAAATTGGGAGTCTTACTATCTCCTAATTGAATTGATCCATCTTCAAGAACACAATGGTATGATAGGGGGAAACGTAAAAATACAAGAAGTACCCTTTGACATTGATGCCAAAGGGGCAGAAAAAATTGAACAAAGAAGGTAAAGGAAGCCTACTCTGAGGGGATATTTGTGGACAAATGAATCCTGTTCAAAGGGGGAGCTTTGAATTTGTTATCAATGACAAAGGGGGAGATTAAATGGAAAACTAAAGGTTGTTACTGGAGGGTTAAAATGGATAAATGGAAAACTAAAACCTAGTTGGTATAAACCTAGCATTGTACCTTGAGGAAATAGGCTACAAATTTTGTAGGGAAGGGAAATCAAGATCCAAATGTAAGAATCCATTAAGGATAACAAAGATAGTTACATGAATATCACAACACAAATAAACATGCATTTTTCAATGGAGTCTATTAGCACTCAGAATTTACCCTAGCTTGTGAAAGGGTAATTTCAAGGTAACCACAAAACCAAGATTTAGGAGGAAAGTTGACTTCTTTCCTTCGGATCTCTCAAATAACAAACTCAAGGCCATAAATGTTTGAAAGGAAATAAAATTTAATAGTAACTGTGGTTGAAACTAGTGCTCATTGGGCATGGAGTCATATAGAACAACAAATAATGACAAGGCTTTTGTGATGGAAATTTAAACAGATTTTTACTTCTTCATAGTAAAAATGTTGATTTCCTAATGATAAAGAGGAATTTAGAAACGATCCATTAATATGGGGATCTAACAAGGATGAACCCAATATTAACTTTAATAGAAAATGTTTGTGAATACTTGAAAGAAAATGATAAGAGCATATGATTGTGAATTCTAACCCAATATAGACTCATTCAAGCATGACAAAGATGACAGAATGGAAAGGTAAACATGAAACACATTCACATAGAGAAGAGAAAGTACATACTGCAAAGTAAATAACACAAGAATATGTGTAAAAAGGTTTGTTTGGCTCTGAAATTTTTATTGATCTATGAAAATATCACACAATACTTTGTTTTTCTCACGGGTTCCAACCCTTGTTACATTACAAAATGTTGTTTTTATACATCAAAGCTCCTTGAGCTGATACCTACCTGGCGATTTTTCTAAGAATAGACATCTTATAATTATCTTAACAAACTGATCCTATATTCTAGGAAACAAATCTAATCTATATACCAAAAATATAATTAAGTTGCAATAAATATAGAAATGATTCAAGTAATTCGAGTTGTTCACTGTGCCCTGCTGATTGTGCTCTTGAAGTCCTGAAAATGCTCCAAAAATGTTACTTTAAATGCTTTGTTATCATTCTGGTTGTTATTTTGAATCCATCAAGCTAATTTTGTGCCATGAATAGATATATGATTGCTACATGTGTCCTGAATTTATGACTCATCGCATGTTGGAGCAAATTCCAAAACCATCCACCGTTTTAGAAATCCATGTATTGTTTTATTTTTCTATTTTTGCATTTTGAATCTAGTTGTTTATGGATAAATTTTTTTTCATTTCTGTGTAGAATCCACCCTACACCCTTGAATACCATCATCTTGTAATGATTTATAAATTTCATAAAAATGAAATTAAAAAAAAAACAAATTCTCCAAATAAATGAAAATCGGTAAACAATTTTTGTTTCCCTTGAAAACTATGCAGTGGTTCGAAAACCTTGTCTTGTTTTGGATTTGAAACAAGTACATTCGGGAGGGACGTTTATAACATAATGCTTGGGACATTATGAAAATTTAGCAGATATAAAATTTTATACACTATACTTTATTCCCCTGAGATAAAAAGTGATATGAGTGACACGTAGTAAAAAATAAAACCATGGCAAAATTCCGCTACCACTTCAAAAATTACTCGTCGAGCTAGTTGAGTATATTAATATAAATATATAAAACATTTATATTAGTAATAAATCTTTTTCATGTTTTTTATAAATGCTTGGGTAATTTTGGAGGTTCCACTATTATGTTGTTCCTTGGCTAAATTTAGGAGCTCTACCAATTCAATAATTTTCTCAGCTAAATATAGAAAATTTCTCCATTAACTCTTGGTCATAGCCTTAGGTCCCATTGTAAATATTGCTCATTTTCTTTGTAAAATGGTATGATATTTCTCTGGGAGGATCACCTAACAGCCCCTAATCTTATTCTCCTGCAATCTTGACCGTTGATCAATGATGACATTTAACAATTTCGTTGATTTTGACGTTTCCATCTACCGTGCATGTTACCCTAGTGGACCCCATCTTTGTCGCCGATCTTATCCATTATATATCTCCACCGTCGATTTATGCTAGGATTTAAGCTTTCCACTCAATCCTAATACATCTTCTTCTGTGCATGTTCCCACAACGGATGCCATATCCACCGTTGATCTCATTTTCCTTTTTCCTCCACTGTAGATCTGAATGGTCTGTTAAGCCTTTCTGTCGATCACCAATTTCAACTTTTTCCTTGCAACTTTTGACAATGGATGTATTTCTCATTGTAGATATTTTCGCCCAAAGATCTTGACCGTCAAAGTTTTAAAACACATAACATAAGTGCCTTTCATTCCTTTAGTATCCATTATATCATTCACGATCATATTACAAAGGTTTCCAAAATTTTAAACTCCTTAATGAAATTTAAAACCTTCTTCTTACCTCCAAGTTAAAATAGTGCTAACAGAGTCCATAACTAGAAAGTAGGATATGTTGGTTTTCTTTTTTTTTAAATTTAATTTAGATGATTCTCCTTAAAGTATATATGAAAATCTTTAAGGGACAAATTGCTCACCTCTAAGGAAATCTAACCCTCTAATTCAGAAGTTAGTCATTAGAGGGAAAATTGCTCACCTCATAATGCAAGGAGCCTCTCAAAACAAACAAAAATTTCCAACCTAAGAGGCACACAATCTCTCTTGCCCAAAAAAGAGATAAATCACTCATTTGGATGTGCAATCTACCACCTTAACCCAATGAATTACTCACTTTGGAGGAAAACAAGCTCTCAAGAGTCAACCTCAAGAAATTGGTAGCATGGTCATTGAGCTCAACATTTACCTGTTACAATTGTCTCTTGTTGACTTTCATCACTATGAGATCATTTTTCATAATACTGATATAATTAAAAACACTACCAGGGAGTAATTATGATGCAATAAATAAATTGAGTAAAAAATATAATTAAGATATATAGAGGTTATTAATTGGATTTAAAAGATCAATAGGGTTTTAACTAGGTTAAAGAAGAAAAACAATGTTCAAATAATAAGAAAGCGTTTAACTCATCAAAACTATGAAGATTTAGGAAAGCTTCTCTCTAATATTTTGGAGCATAAAAATAATCACTTCATATTTTTTAAAATTTATATAAACCAAAGTTAGTCTTAATACACTATAAGCATCATCATAATCATCACACACACACGTACACATCTTCATTTTGTTCTAAAATAATGCTTTACATAGTCACTCAACAAAAATGGGCTATCTTGAATAAGCCAACAATTAGATTCATAAAATATATTGAAAAATGTACATAAAAAAACCACCCAAATAATGCTTATTGATATATTTTCATTTGTGGAAAAAAATTATGTAAACAACCTTATTTTGAAATTTGTTGCACTAAAAATAAAGTTCTTTTCTAAACCGAATATGTAAACTGTGTAACATACTATTATCATGGTATATATAGATAAACAAAACATTAATAATAAATACACAAATAATAATATTTAAGTTTACTTATTATAATATATTAAAGTGAAACAAAAATTGATACTTTAATGTAAATTGGAAAATATAACAACACAAATTAAAAAAACCATCAGTACCAATTTTTTAATTACATGTAATAATTTATTATTGGATTTTTTTTTCATTTTAATTTTTAATAGTCACAATAAAAATAAACCTACACTATAATTAATATTAAATTTTTAAGTATAATATTGGTAAAATGTGATTTGTATTGCATTTAAGCATACATGGTGATAAATTAGTTAGTTATGTTGGGCTTACAAGAAATTTAGATATTTTTTTAACTATAATATTGGTGAAATCTGATTCATATTGCATTAAAACATACATGGTGGTAAATTAGTTAGTTATGTTGGGCCTATACCTTATTACAATTAGGTAATTTTGGATGGGTTTAAACTTTGGCTCATGATAATTTGGTGTTGGCTTGAAAATAATCAAGATATTTCTAAGTTGAGTTTAGTGCTAGGTTTTTCAACAATCACCATATATTAAATTTTTTTTTCCCTCATGCATGTTCTTTAAAAAGTAATAAAGGACATAAATTTACCTTTCTTCTACCTGAATTGCCAACGACCATCAACCATGATTCAATCTATTTTTCAAACATTCCAGTATTTTGCACATGGACACATAATCTTAGAGAAATTATAAGATGCATCAGAGCAATGGGAATTATTATTAAATTGTGTATATCCATTTAGGTCATTACATGGTGTTGTATTTAGCGATAAATATAGTTTGAGCATGGGAAGGATTAAAGATGATAATGCATTAAGGGGAAGCAACTTTCCTCTAGGTTTCATATTTGGGATATCAACTTTTGTTTATCGGGTATTCCTAAATCTCCCTTGCTGTCTAAATTGGCTATGATGATTGTTGACTAAATTGTCATTGATTCCAACATGTGTGTCAGTGTGTCTTGGTTCCCCTTAAGGAGCTCCTAAGGGTTTGAAGTCCGTCAAGTGATTATGAATGTCAAAGGAGACCTTTTGACCTTGTCCAAGCCCAAGTTTGAAGCCCATGGAGCCCTTTGGACAATTCCAAAATCCATGTTCACCCTTTATTGTGTTTAAGTTTTCCTAAGTTGTTTCTATGGTTCCTCGGGCCCTCAACCTATGCTCTAGTACCCTAGAAAGTTTCATTGGTGGGTTGAAGAAGTGTAGAACTTCAAAGAGTCCAAATCATCCCATTTTGTGGTCATTTGTGTTTTTAATGAGGTCATGGTATTCTAGGAGAAGTCCCTGAACCCACATCTTCATGGTCATGATGATGGGGTTCTTGAAGCACATCCTTGATTGTGGTGAACTTGGTAACCTAATAACAAACCCTAAAACGCTTACCTTTGGTCCCTAATATCACAAACTAAAACTTGACTCTATGATGTATGTATTGTCCTTAAAAAACTAATGATGCCATTTTGAGCCCATGATGATGTCTTTGAAGCCCTCATTTTGTGACCCTTAAACCCCCAAACCATTGGTTGTAGTGACATAAAAGTGTTGAGTGAACAATCCACTAGAAGTCGACCCGAGTAAGTGTTTAAATATTAAAACATTTTTAAAATTAATAAATATTTAGACCTCTACCTCTCTCTCTCAATGCCTACTTTGAGTATTTATAAACCAAAAAGGGGTCACTAACCATCATAACAACAAATACAAGATTTGTAGTGTGGACAGAGATTTTTGCTCAGCTGAGGTGTAAGATCTCTCTGAGATTATATTTTGGGGTATAACTCACTACAATAGAGATATATTCTCTTATCTTTTTAAGGTGTATAAAATTCCACGTTTTGAAGAGAGTAACTATAGTCCGAATCTTTGCATAAATAGTCCAAGATCTAGTTTTATCACAGACCTTTTACAATCTGAACTTTCGATATTGATGGGTGCCTAAACAATCTGAGTTTTGGATGTTGGTTGATTTGTTACTGCTGCTTATAGTCCCAAGTTTACAGTCTTCCTCAGCATGCACAAACCCATGCATGAAAATTCCGAGTGCTTACAAAGTTTGAGTGTTTATGATGGTTACTGCAGCTACATCGGAGCCTCTTCACAATGTTTTCTTCAGGATTGAACAGTCTGAATTTGAGTTCTTCTATAGACACACACACAACCTAAGTGTGATTTTTGACATGCACAGATAAAGGTAAGATCACTGCATAATGATGATGAATATATGATATACTCTATGACAATGATGTATATTCTATACCGATACACGATGCATATACTATGATGATAATGTATGTACAATGTTCATTCAAATGAGTGAACAGTAATGAATGTGCATGTACAGTGATATACAGTGGTATGTTTATATGTATAGTGATGTGTGAAGTAAATCCATTGTACTTGATGAGAAATCTATGATGGTGATGAATGCTACACTATTATGAACACTATGATGATGGTGCATGCTACACTATGATGAACAATATAAGATGATGATGCACACTACACTATGATGAACTTTCAATGATGATGATGCATGCTACACTCATATACAATATGATGTACATGCATGCTCTCGTGTGATTATTCTCTCCTATGCACTACGATGTACACTTGATGTTGATGATGAATACACGATGATGATGTATATTTGATGGTGATGCATGCTTATACTCTATGACGATGCATGATGATCAATGAAAGAAGAGCATAACTATTTGATGAATGATTGTGTATGATGAGGTGTACAATGATGTACATGAATAGTGTGTGGTAGTGAAATGACATATCAGAATACAGTGATGACTTTGTAGTTATCAAAGAGCATAGGTTATCAACAACAAGTTCAATGATTCATTTTGATAGGTCCATAGGTTCAATATTCCTCTTCTTCATGGTGCTAAGTTGGTGCTAGGGCTCACAATATTGTGAGTTAAGTTATTGTGTTAGCTTGTTAGTTGCAGCTGGAAAAGTCTAAGGGGTTGTAGCCCCTTCAAGTTGTAGATGGAAAATTTGTATTAATTTTGTTACCCGAGTTGTTGCTTGGTCAAATTTATTTTTAAAAAGGCTTCTGTGTTTTCACCCCCAGGACTTGGGTTTCCACGTCAAAATATTGTGTACTCCGCATCTTGTTATTTTCATATACATTGATGATACGCTATGATTGGTGATTAAAATTTTTCTCTTGATTAAATTTTTTATATTGTGCACATATTGATTCACCCCTCCTCTCAGTATTTCAACAATTGGCATCAAAGAGAGTTCGTTCAAAAATAGTCTAACCACTGGAAGGAAGTCATGGTAAATTTTGATAAACAAAGTAAAAGTGGATCACCCTTATTTGATGGGACCAACTATGCATTCTGGAATATAAGGATGAAATCCTATGTGGAAGCTCAAGGAATAGAGATATGACAAAGTATCGAAAATGGGTACAAGAACCAAATATTGTACCAACATATCCAGATGAGTTGGTTCAGTACAATAACAATTCAAAAGCCAAAAATCACCTTCTAAGTGCTATAGATGAATTCATCTTTTCCAAAGTGATGAATTGTCCCTCTGCAAAGGAAATGAGGGACAAACTCCAAATCACATATGAAAGAGATAGTAAAGTCAAGGAAGCCAAGCTTCAAACACACAGAGGACAATTTGAACATTTGAAGATGAATGAGGATGAAGAAAACATAACCTATACTCTTCAAGTTGATCAAATTGTGAATACCATCAGAGTTTTGGGTGAAGAAGTTGACGAGGCCATAGTTGTTCGAAAAATTCTAAGAACTCTTCCAAAAAGGTTTAATTCTAAGATCTATGCCTTAGAAGAAAGAACAAATCTGAAGACTATGACAATAGATTAGCTACATGGGACTCTTGTGGCCTATGAAATGAGAATTGAAGATGAAGACATGTCAGTAAAGGAAGAAACATTAAAGGTCTCCTCCAAACAATATGGGAAGAAAAAATCAACAAAGGGAAATACAACAAGTGATGAATTTGACGATGAGGAAATAACTAACTTTGTTCAAAAGTTGAAGAAAGGTACTTGGAAATAGAAAGGTAAGCTACCTCTCAATTATTTTTCATGTGGAAATATAGGTAATTTTTCTTCTAAATGTATGTATGCAAAGAACTTAGATAGTGATTAAGATGACAGATTCAAACCTTACAAGAATTACAATAATTACAAGTATAAGAAAAGATGAAAGTTTGCAAACAAGAAAAGTCTCTATACTAAAAGGGAAAACAACTCATCCAGTGAGGACTTTGAGAATGACAGTGTCAGTGATAGTGAAAATGATAGTGAACCAAAGAAGGTACTCTTTATGGAAATAAACACAAATGAGGATCTTAATAATGATGAAGAATCTGAATCAGAAGGTGAGGTAGATCTCAAAGCATAACTTATAAGCCCCTTAAAAGATCTAAAGAAAGTCGGGAAGGATAACATGGTGCTTAATGAAGAGGCACAAGGGTTTCAACAAATCATTGTTGACTTAAATGTCAAACTAGAAGAAGCCAAAAGAATCAAAGACTCTTACTGAACAACTGATGGAAAATATGAAAGAAAAAGAAAATCGTGAGGATGAGATAGTATCTCTGGAAAAAAAACTAGAGATGAAAGATATCGACAAGAGTTATGAAAACAACTCCAATATTCTAGAACAATTTATCAGCAATCAAAATCCATTCTTCGACAATACTAGTATAGGATACAAGAAAAATACCGATGAGCCCTCAAGCTCAATGATGACAGGTAATGAGTAGAAGCCAAGAATCTATGCAAAAGTCGCCAAGGACTCCCCTAATGAAGAAGAGATCAGATGCCCACGAGAACAACCCATACCAAAAGGAGGGCCAACAGAAAGGAAATATCTCAGAAGGAAAAATCCTTCATTTGTTCCCAGGTACGGAAATTTCTTTTATGTGTATTGATTTACATGTAGAAAATTTGGACACAAAGATGTAGACTATTTTCAAAGAAGAATTTTGAAACAAGGAATAACCATGTAAGCCTTAGATGGCCATAGTACAATAATAAATTTGGTCCCTTAAGATCAGAAATAGAATGTTACAAGTGTAAAAACTTTGGACATATAACCAAAGATTGTAAAATGAAGTTACCAATAGTAAGAAATGAGGAAAGGTCCAACAACCAAAAGGGGGAACATCACAAGGTATAGATCAAACACAAGGACAACTTAAATAACTATGAATGTGGAATTGCTCTTCAATCTCAGAATGACAACTTTGGTGAATGGTATGTTGATAGTGGTTTCTCCAAGCATATGACAAGAAACAAAAGTGCTTTTCTTAATATTGAAAAGGACAAAGGACATGTCTCTTTCATAAATAACAATTCGACAAAAGTATTGGGAAAGGGAATAGTAAATCTTGGAATTAAAAACTCCATGGATAAAAGTGTCTTGCTTGTAGACAACATGAAGCATAATCCGCTAAGCGCGAGTCAGATGTGTGATCAAGAACATGAACTCCTATTCAACTCAAGAGAATGTAGAATAAGGAAACGAGGATCAGGAAAGTTAGTTTCCACATCCACTAGGACTCCCAACAACATATACATGTTGGATAAGATTGAGTCCGAGAAATGTCACTTGGTAAAAAAGGATGAAAGCCATAAGGAAACAAGGATTAGGAAAGTTAGTTTCCACATCCACTAGGACTCCCAACAACATATGCATGTTGGATAAGATTGAGTCCAAGAAATGTCACTTGGTAAAAAAGGATGAAAGCTGGTTTTGGCACAGAGGATATACATTTTGACAATTTGGTCAAAATATACAAAAACCAACTAGTTTGGAATATTCTAGAAGTTACAAAACCTGCTAACACTGTATGTGAACACTATAAACATGGAAAACAAACAAGAGTACATTTCAAGACAAAAGAGCATTCTTCTACAAAACCTTTGGAGCTTGTTCATACTGACCCATGTGGACCAAAAAAGAGCAAAGGAATAAATGGTGAACAATATTTTATGCTACTTATTGATGACTATACCAAGATGACATGGGGATTTATTCTCAATAGGAAGTCAGAAGCTTTTGGATGTTTCAAAATTTTCAAGGAACTGGTCAAGAATGAAGCAGGATCACGCATCAAGTGCCTTAGATCTTAAAACAGTGGATAATTCACTTCAGATGAATTCAACAAGTACTATGAAGAGCATGGAGAAAAAGATAGTTTTCAGTAGCCAAAACACCTCATCAAAATGGAGTTGCTGAAAGAAAGAATAGATTAGTAATGGAGATGGCTAGAACCATGTTAAATGAATCTAAGTTGATTGACAAATTTTGGGACAGGCAGTTCATACAGTAGTACAAATCATGAACAGAGGATTACTCAAAAGAAAAAATGATAAAAATCCCTAAGATTTATGGACAGGAAGAGCAACAAATGTATTACACTTCAAATTATTTGGAAGCAAGTGCTATATCAAAAGAGAAGATAAGGAGATTGGAAAATTTGATTATCGAGTAGACAAGGGTATATTCGTTGGATATTCATCCAAAAGGAAAGATTACAAATGCTACAATTTGAGATTAAAAAAGGTAATCGAAAGCATCAACATGAAAATTTATGAGAACAAACTAACATAATCTAGAGAAGACTCAGAAGAATCAGACGATGAAGAAAAGGAAGTTTCTGATCAGAAAGAAATGAAGGAAATTAAAATGGAAGAACAACTAGATGAGAATGAAGAACAACTTACGGAATATGAAGAATAGAATCATTCAACTTTGGAATAAGAAGAAAAAAGGGATCAACAGATGCCTAAGAATTGGTACCAAAAGAACCATCCAACAGATCAAATTATTGGTGATAAGAATGCCAGAATATGAACTAGAAGAAGAAAATCTGGAAGAAGTGAGAAGGTACACTTATCTTTATTGTCTACAACTGAACTAGGAGATTTTACATAGCCTAGTACATATGAGCATTGGGTCAAAGAAATGGAAGAAGAATTAGATCAAATTGAGAAAAATGAAACATGGGAACTTATTCCTAGACCAAATAACAAGAATGTGATTGGCACAAAGTGGGATTTCAGAAACAAAATGAATGAAGATGGATAAGTAATTAGAAATAAGGCTCAATTGGTTTGTAGGAATATGCTCAGATCGAAGGAATAGACTTTGAAGAAACATTTGCAAAAGTAGCCAGAATGGAAGACGTCATAATGATATTGGCTTATGCTTGCTACAAAGACATCAAAGTGTATTAGATGGATGTAAAATAAACTTTTTTGAATGGGGAATTATAAGAAGAATTCTACTTAAAAAAACCAGAAGGATTTCAACTTTCAAAAAATAAGGACCATGTATGTAGACTCAAAAGGGATTTATATGGCCTAAAGCAAGCTCCTAGAGCCAGGGATGATTTTAATGAACCATACTTATTTAAAAGTGTATAAATGTTGGAGAATCTTACCAATTCTTAAAAGGCCACCTATAAAATGTTTGGAGATAATTTTCAAAAAATATTTTAATTTCCTAGGATTTTATATCGTTTATATAATAATTTGGCGATTTTTAGGGTGAAAAAGGTTTACCCCATCAAAATTGGGCAAAAAAGGGCTTCAGAAAATGCAAAATGGTGAATCATGTTTTGGAGAAAACCCCCTAAACATAGCCCATGGGCTAAATTTCGCCCCTCAAATTATCCCTCCCTAGAGCTTGGTACTTTAGATTGGACATGTACTTGCAACAACAAAACTTTAAAAGGGAAAGTGAATATAGTAATTTGTACATCAAACAGGACCACGACAACATACTCATCATTGAAGTATATGTTGATGATATCATCTTTGGAAGTGATGATGATTCAGTAAGTCAACAATTTTCTAAGGACATGCAAAAAGAGTTTGAAATGTCTTTGCTCGATGAATTAACCTTCTTCTTCGGACTTCAGATATCTCAATGAACATAAGGCATTTTTATTACTCATACAAAATATATCAAGGAAATGTTAAATAAGTTCAAGATGAAAGATTGTAAACCTGTGAGTACTCCTATGATCACTGGTTGTAAGCTAAGAAAGGAAGATGAATCTGAAGAAGTTGATCAAAGGATTTATAGTTCAATCATTGGTAGTCTACTATACATAACAACCTCAAGGCCAGATGTAATGCAAGTTGTTGGACATGTTGCGAAATTCCAAGCTTCTCCGAAGGAAACTCACATTATAGAAGTTAAAAGAATCTTCATATATATCAAAGGAACTATAGACTTTGGACTTTGGTATACAAATGGAAATGAGATAACCTTGATATTATTCAGACGTAGATTGAGAAGGATGTGTTGACGATAGAAGAATCACTAGTGGAACAACCTTTTTCCTAGGCAACTATCTAGTATCTTGGTCGAGCAAAAAACAATATTCAGTGTCCTTATCAACCACCGAAGCAGAATATATAGCAGCAACAACCTGTTGTACTCATATTCTTCAGATGAAATGAACTTTTTAATACATACACATGACATGTGATGAGCCAATTCCTATTATATATGACAATATGAGTGCCATCGGTATCTCCAAGAATCCAGTCATGCACTCCAAGGCCAAGCATATTCCTCTCAAGTTTCACTTTATTCAGAAAAAAGTAATAGATAAGAATAGAAAGTTGGAATATATTTGGACAAAAGAACATATTGCAGATGTTTTTACTAAGCCTCTCCCAAGAGATACCTTTGAGTACCTCCGAGAAAAATTGGGATCCATACTATCTCCTAATTGAATTGATCCATCTTCAACAACACAATGGTATACCCCCAATGGGTTTGGCTTGTTGGCCACTCCATGTTTGTTAAGGCATAGAGCTTGTTAAGCAGGTCATAGGTTCAAATCTCCTAGTACAAAAAGGCGGCTTCCCGTGCTATGCTCGGTGAGGTTGGGTAGGCTTCTTTGGGTTTATAGTGGTAGTGGCAAGAATCGACCCCATGTCACGCGAGTATGAAACCTGTTGGTTGTTGATTCCTCTGTATTAAAAAAAAAACACAATGGTATTATAGTGGGGAAAGTAAAAGTACAAGGAGTACCATTTTCCATTGATTCCGAAGGGGGAGAAAAAGTTGAACAAAGAAGGTAAAGGAATCCTGCTCTAAGGGGGTATTTCTGGACAAATGAAGCATGTTCAAAGGGGTAGCTTTGAAGTTGTCATCAATGAAAAAGGGGGAGATTATTTTGTGGCATGGACTAATCGCCTCCCTAGATCCTAACTTTGGAGATTTTGGTGGAAATTAACATCCGCAAGTTTTGGTCTAACGACAATTGTGAGTCAAACAAATGGTATCAGAGCTTGTTTGGAGGAGACCTTGAATTTTTCTTCCTTTCTTGATGTGTCTTCATCTTCAATTCTCATTTAATAGACCACAAGATTCCCATGTAGTTGATCTACTATCATAGTATTCATATTTATTCTTTATTATAGGGAAGAGATCTTAGGATTGAACCTTTTGGGAAGAGTTCTTAAAATTTTTCGAATAACTACGGACTCATAAAATTCTTCACCCAAAACTTTGATGGTATTCACAAGTTGATTAACTCAAAGAATATAGGATTTGATGTCTTCATCCTCATTCATGCTTACATCTTCAAATTGTCCTTTGTATGTTTGAATTTTGGCTTCCTTGACTTTACTATATCCTTCATATGTGGTTTGGAGTTTGTCCCACATTTCCTTTGGAAAGGGACACTTCATCACTTTGGCAAAGATGAATTCATCTATAGCACCCAGAAGGTGATTTCTAGATTTTGAATTGTTATTGTATTGAACCAACTCATTTGGATCTGTTGGTACGGTCTTTGGTGCCTTGTACCCATTTTCGATACTTTTCCATATCTCTATTCCTTGAGCTTCCATGTAGGCTCTCATCGTTATGCTCCATAATGTGTAGTTGGTACCATCAAACAAGGGTGATCCAATTTTACTTTGTTTACAAAACTTTCCCATGACTGCCTTCCATTGGTTAGACTGTTTTTGAATGAAACCACTCTGATAGCAAATGTTGAAATACTGAGAGGCAGGGGAGGGGTGAATAAATATTTGCACTGTTAACACTAAGAAGTGGTCTGCTAGCTCTCCATGGTCTAAGCCATATACATACATCATATTGCCACCATATTCCCCCTTACTTTTGACCTTCATAATTGTATTTACACAAAAAATGGTCTAAAACACCATTATTCCTTCCCATAAATGAAGGGATAGTGAGAATTCATTATGGTTTATCCCCACTCTCTCCCAAAAAGGGTTAAAAAACCCTAAAACGGGTAAAAAAACCCTAAAAAGGGTAAAAAAACCCTAAAAATGAGAATGGGTAAAAAAACCACAGATAAATAGCATGGGAAATAAAATACCATGGGTCATTACCATGGGTTAAAAAACATAATACCATACTATAAATACATTGTGAAGGGATATCTGAAGACACCTTTTCATGCACTTGTGGTTACACTGTGCCATTTTGCTCTGAGACAGGCCACATACTTTCCTTCCATTATTCTCATAGCCACACCATTTCCCACAGTGTACGTTGAGATCTATTTGTACCCACTTTGGATCCATCCCACTATTTGACAACTATCCGTGGAGAATACCGGAGAATCAACCCGTGGAGCTGCGGAACCATTTATGAGGATAACTACGGTGGCCCATTTTGCAGGAAAAAAGGTATGTTGTTTTTATTTTATGCAGTAGTTAGTTTATTTATGAAAAATCCCTAAAAAATATTTGTTATTGTGGTTTATATATTTGTTTAGTTTTTTGTTATTCCATTGAACTCTTCCTCATGCTTTGGACGAGCTAAGGTTGGTGAATTTGCACGTAATAGGGGAGAAATCCCCATTACATTTTTGGCGACTCCACTCGGTCGATCCATATGGATATTTGTTTTTGAAGGTTTCCATTGGTTTGTTTCTCTATTCTTCCCTCAACCGTCATAGATCAGTCCCCCTCGCGACCGATCCAAACCATTACTGCATAAGTGCCTACCCCCTGGCCCTAGCCGACTATGTTTAAAAAAAAATCATGTTCGGCCCGAGTCACATCTATCTAGTCGAAAGTCGTGACCCATTCACGTATTTATTCCCAATATGTGTGATCTAGGTCTCTCCCTTTGTCCCAATAAGAGCGAATTGGCTTAAAATCCCATATTGATCCTGTCTTGGCTTTCAGAGCGACCCCAATCGCTATTGTGAATTGGTTTTGAGTGACCCCATTGCGCTTAACCCTCTATTTTGCATGACCTGAGTTCGTTGACTGTTTTTATGCTCAGATTGTGACTGTTCCTTTATTCCATGCGAACCCACTCATGCCTATTCTGCCAAGAGGTGTGACTTGCAATTTTTAGTCTATTTGTGTGCTTCCAATTCCCGTTTCAGACCCCTGTCTATCCCAAACCCTGTTTCGACCTATTTTTTGTCCAGATATGATCTTTTTGCAGCTTCTTGGTATTTGTTGATATCCCACTTGCTTGGTTTATGAGTTGTTCTAGTTGATCTTTGCGGTTGAGATCCCATGCATGTTTCCTATGTTTGATTAGTTCCTTTTACTGCTCATTTGTTTCAAGTACATTTAATTTTTGGAAGAAAATTTTATTTTGCAACATATTTACTGTGCTTTACTGCATTATATTTGCATCCTGGTAGTGATATTGGAAGAACTTCATCATGGATTGTTGTTTTTAACATACACATCAATTGCACACATTTCACACCATATAAGTGAAAATCTCGGTTCATGACCCCGAGCAAGCCTTAAAATTAACTTAATACAACCAACATTGTCACTTCACTTGAGAACAAAACAATATTGTAGCTAAGTTAGGAATTTGGGGATAGGAATCCAAATGATACCCCTCTGTCACTTTCACTTGAAACATATTTTTTGTCCATTAGGGGACCAAAATCCTCTTGTATTTGTTGACACGATCACAACCAATTTGTCGATAGGCTCCCTTCTCACCAGGAGTAAGCCGCAATGAAGGGGTTCCAGAATTGAGGGTGGAATACTGCACTCCATCTTGTACTGAAGGCTAGACCTTCATAGTCCTCCTCATGCATGCCAGCATATACTAGGTGTCAAGGGCCAAAGAGATGAAGCGTTAGTAAATCGAATGGAGTTGTCATGAACAAGGTAGCCTAGTTGCCACTCTTCTAAGGATCTTTTACCTAGAGGTCCATCCCTGTCTATTGTTCTCTCGGGATTTTTTCCCAACGCTCCTATAATAGACACCTTTTTGTCCTTAGGACCTCCGCCTCTGTCAACTGATGTATCAGATCTATGCACTATCACATCTGGCAACTTTCTGACCTCCTTGCAACCTCAGTTTCAACCCCAACCAAAATCCTCTAGGAATTATTAGGGTTCATTCTCGGTCCACACGATTCCCTTAATTTTTCCACCATCCGACATTGTGAGCAATACTGTCATGGATACTCTCAACTTGCCTAATTTTGTGTTGGGAATTCCTATGTGGTACCTCGAGCCACCTACTCCAGCCCCAACCCCTCAGGTTGTGTTGACTCCCGTCCAACCTATTGAGAGGATGTCACACCCTCCTGCTGTTCCACCAAATACTACTCCTATCTCTACTCCTGCCCCTCCATGGCTCCAAAGAAGGGTGGGGGAAAGGCAGTTAAAGCCATGACAAAACCACATCCAACTCCTACTTGCACTTTGTGTGATGTCCAAGGCAATGGGACACAAAACTGTCCCTAGTTTCCTCTCCTTTGCACCCACCTGGACACTATAGACGAGACCGATGATACCCCAGTAGTCACCATTCCAGACCCACATGTGGTAAAAAACAAGTCGTTGCGAACCAATAATCCTTGTGCGGTTTGCGGCCTATATGGTCACTATTCTCACCATTGCTCAGAATTTCTTGAGTATTGGTCACTCCTTCACGACCTTCGGCAACACTCCCATGAATCCAAAATTACCATCCTTGAGGAGATCCACCCTCCGGTTTCTTCCTCAAACACAACCAATACCATATATACAATCTCCAGTTCCAGTAGTCCTTCTATCTCCCCACTTGTAGAGGATCCCTATGATATGTGCACGCATTGTTTTAACAATGAAATAAGAAATTACGAGCCCTAAAATGTATCCTAAATAAGAAATGGATTAAAAAATGTATTAAGATTTAATTAGCATTGCTAATCACATAAATAGTCAAAGGCCTGTTTCATCGATTTTTTTTCTTCTGTTGCACATGAACCAATGCATAATTTTTCATGCAGTTCGATGTTGGGTTAACTTAAAATTTTCAAATCTTTGAAAGCTGCTAATAACGAAAAACTCCCTCCAAGTTCCAATTTTCGTATTTTCTGATTTCGAACATAGGCTGCTCACGGAGTACTTCCGGTTGAGAGGGAAGTTCATGATCTACATGTTTATTGAATCTATCCTACATGAACGAATTCAATGAACCTAACATCAACTAGGTGTATGATCAAATCAAATGAATAGGTAAGAATAATATTCACTTTTTTGTGCCCTAGGTTATGTACGTTCATAAACATATTTTGTTTCAGACCAAATTCTTAATAGAGGAACTTTTTTTCCCTATGTAGATAATAGAGAGTGAAGCCTTGTATCACCTAATAGCGAACAAAATTACATCGATCACAGCCAACACTTTTGATGTGCAAAGGTGAATTGAAATTCTAGGCCTCTTTTTTTTTTGTAAGTAAGATAGACAGTCCTTCTATTTCATATAAAAAGTGAGTTACATTTTCGGGCTTACTGCAGAAATAGGAAGTCAATCCATGGCTATGGAACCACTTAAGAAAGGTATGCAAAATGGTACATACCGAGCATCTAAACATAACGACTGCTACCCAAACATTGAAGGTTGACAACGCGATACACCTTAAGAAGTTAACATAATAGAAAGAGAGGCCTACGGGGAGCATATAGACAGAGTAGAACAAAATAGTTAGAACCTCTTGGAGGATTCAACCTAATCCTCCAGGGATTTGCTGGTGCTGACATCATTGTATTCCTTGTTTTCCTTGCTGAAGGGGGGCTCAGAGAGTTGCATGAGGCTTATCATGTGAGTTAGCCCTTTTTCAGCATCCTCCTTAAATAGGCTAACTATGAGGTTCATGCAATATCCGAAGCTTTCCATTTCACCCATGGACTTGGTCTAGATAAACTTCAACATCCAATAATTGGACATGGTAATATCATGCCCCGATATTAGCCTAAATTCGCCATATATTTCATCCTCCATGGAAGCAATTGATTTGCGGATGTGATCTAGAGCGTCTTTTTGGAAAAGGGCCTCCCAGTCCACCTCCTAGTCGCCAGCTCCTCCCAAACTCATCATCCAATCATGCTGGCACTGAAATATGCACATAGGGTCTTCAAAGACGTGCTGTTGCTAAGGCGGCCTGATGCTGAGGGGCACAGTAGCTGAAGCGTGATGAGGCACCATTATGCTACACTTTACACTGAAGATCCTCACCTTTGAGTCCAAAACCCCAAGAATAGATAGCTCAGGCCGAAAACCACAGTAACCGAAAGCAATGCTTTGCTAGTCAGAAAATTCAAGGTGCAGCTTATCCTGTAGCTTAGCCTTTATGACAAGATTAAGGTTTGTCATGGTCCTTTATAAAACTCACTTGGGAGACAACAAGGAGTTCAATGACCACCATGCTTGGTGCCATAAATCTTCAGTGATCCCCAGGCTGGATGCCTGATATTTTTTGTAGAATTTATGCACGGCCTGTTTGGAGCGAGGTAAAACCATCCTTGGGTATGGTACACTTGCTATTGGAATGTCTCTAAAGTGGAAGAGCATGTCACACCTTGTTCCTACCTAGAATCTCTTGACAAATCCAAATCTTCATCATATCCTCAAAGATATGTTGAACAGAACGATGGTGGTGCTTCGCAATGTGTGAACTTGTATGCACTGTGGAGTGTCCTTGTGCCATGAGTTAATCTTGGGGGAGGATCGGGTGGAATATTCTACCTCAACACTTTCCCTCTCCTCCCGAGGCGTACTATCCCACCTCTGACACCCATCGACCATTTCATGCTCACCCACATACAGGGAAAATTCCAAGCCTCTTATAAGACCTGTTAAATTGATTTTCTAATTTTTGTTGTACAATTTTTGTTTACAATGAGGATATAAAGTTATATATTAGATACTGTATATGTATATGCAGAGTAATCAATTTTTTCCTTAATTTTTTGATGCAGAAATCTGTTCAGACCATCTTGATGCAAATATGAAACCTTGGTTGGAAGGAGAAACAGAATTGAAGGTTCTTACCAAAGGTTAGTATTTATGTTGTATTTACATTTGTTTTACAAAAAAGGATAGCATTTTTACATTGTCAAATCATGAAGAACACATGAATATTTGAAGAAAAGGCCAGCTTCAGCTCTTTGATTTTATTAAAAATAGGTCTCAAATTACATAACTCAATTTTCACGGGTTCCAACCCTTTTTTCATTGCATTCACTAGTTCTTATACAATTGCTCCATGAGGTGAAACAAAAACACTACTAAAAATATGCAATAAACTAATACTTGATAACTATTCTTCAGCATATTTTCTCCATGATATTTCATGTATTTAGGTGTGTAACGTGTACTTGGTCCTCCCGAAATTTTCTACTGTCTTCCATTGGTCTGCAGATGGCAGCTCCAATGTGGACATCTCCTTTGCCAACACACGCAATTCTATATGGTCCCTGTAGGAATAATTTTGTAAATGAGCACATGCTTCTTTGAAATAAAAAAATATCTCAAACTCATCAACCAACTTGTCAACAATTATCTTTCTAGACAATGATTGGTTCATATCAGCAAAATTAGCATGGTCCAACTTGCATTGAAACAAATTATCATGGTATTCCTTTTGAGTCAGCATTGTTCCTTTTCCTTCCCAAAATAATGGGGGTCCTTTCATAAATAAGGTATCAAACATATCCTTGAAGAGATTCAGTTGATGTGCCAGAATATCAATTTTTTCCTGGACTATGTCTAAATGATGATACTTGTTTACTAACTTCCTGGCCCAGGTTATAATTGATATTCCGTCCTTGATATTTGCATTCTTCAAATCATCCTTTGTCAATCCATTCAAAAAGTCGATCGCATTGTTGGCATAATCAATTGGTTTCTTATTTAGTTTCTCTCTGGATGCTGTCATATTTTGCCTAGATGATTGAATAACAACTTCTTTATCCAACACATAGTCAAGGTATGGTCTAAATTTGCTTGCTTCCTCTATGATGGCATCCCAAATGATATGTTGTGCTCCATGTACTTGTAATTGACTTGTTACCTGCTTTATGAGTTTATCATTTTTATTTTTTAGTTCTTGGCATTTGGATTCCCAAGCTTCGCTTTTAGCTTCCCAATTTTTTCTCTCTCTTTTCCCTTTGCAATGCCAAGTTTTCCAGGTTTTTATTTTGATTTTTCAATCCAGTCAGCTGTAATTCTTTAAGGATAACTTGTGACATAGACTGGACAATATTTTGTTCACTGGAGTCACCTGTAGAAGGGATAATTCCAAATTCTAGTTCTTTTTCCTTCTCTTGTAATTGCTTTTCTTTCTCCCACAATTTCTTTTCCATTTCATCATATTTTACTTTGATAGTCCTCTCACTCTCGACTACGAAAGTCATGTCTATTTTCCACTGTTTTTCTTTTTCAACAAACTTTAGTAACTTAGCTTTATAATCAGTCAACTCATTACTTAAGCCCTCTTTTTAATTTTCAAGTTCAGCTAATTCAGATGCCTGTATCAGCTTCGTAGAAGGTATCTTCAATTTATTTTTCAATAGTTGGATAACATTCTCTGTTTCGTTTAACAATTTATGTATGTTATATTTTTATCATTTAAGCAATATAATCTTAGGATGTTATATGAGAGAATAACATGCACAACAATAATCATAAGAGACAAGAGACAAAGAATTTTCCTCGGGGAAACCATAAAGGAGAAAACCCCACAACTTCCTTAGAGATAGAATGAGCATCAATGGCAGCAGTAAAACCCAAAGACATAAAATATGATCTCCAACAGTTCTTCTCTCTCTCACTTGTGTGAGCACTTCCTCTCTCACGCATGCGCCCTAGTTGAGTGAGTGTATGTGACAAATAGAGAGTCTCATTCTCTATTTATACTAGTTTCTGACTTTTACAATTACTTACTAGGGCCGACATCTCTAGGAGAGTCTAATAACCCTAGTGCCCCTCAACTATGGGGACTTTTCCCTCCAATCAACAAGGAGGGTTAACCTTAACTCAATTGTGGGGTTAATGTCAATGACTTTACATGACTTTATTATATTAATGAATCTCCCGATAGGAACATCGGGGTATAATGAAATACAAATGATTCTCCCGATAGGAACATCGGGGTACAATATAAGATATACAAGTGAATACATTCCAAAGTTAGAAATACATCAACACTCTCTCTTAACTAGGAAGGTATTCTCTTGACACAATTCATCAACACAAGTCTTCTTCTCTAGATCAAGTCTAGATCATCATCAAAGCTGGGTCATCACTTGATCATGATTGAAACTGGATCATCACTGGATCATCGTTGGATCATCATCGAAACTGGATCATCACTAGATCATCATCAAAGCTGAATCATCATTGGATCATCATCATCACTGCTTCTGCTATCTCGATCAACTGGTGCTATCTCTCAGTTCTATTCATCATAGGAATTTCTACAGAGCCAACCCTTTTTCATGCTGGTTGTAGGCTTAGCCTCCATGTAGGTATTCATCTTCTTCAATACTTATATCCGACCATTGGAGGAACACATCCAACAACCATTTTAGAAAGGCCTGCCTAGCACTCACATCTTACCATGGGAGGAACACATCCAACAACCATGTCAGAAAATCCCAACACTCACATCTAACCATGGGAGGAACACATCCAACAGCCATGTCAGAAAGGATCAACACTTATATCTTACCATGGGAGGAACACATCCAATGACCATGTAAGAAAGGCTCAACACTTATATCTTACCATGGGAGGAACACATCCAACAACCGTGTAAGAAAGGCTCTGCACTTACATCTAACCATGGGAGGAACACATCCAATGACCATGTCAAAAAGGCCCAACACTCACATATGACCATGGGAGGAACACATCCAACAACCATGTCAGAAAGGATCAGCCCTCACATCTAACCATGGGAGGAACACATCCAAAACCCATGTCATAAAGGCTTAACACTTATATCTTACCATGGGAGGAACACATCCAACAACCATGTAAGAAAGGCTCTGCACTTACATCTGATCATGTGGGAACACATCCCGCAGTCACATCAGAATGGCTCTGCATTTACATCTGATCATGTGGGAACACATCCTGTAGTCACATCAGAATGGCTCTGCACTCTCATCTGATCATGTGGGAACACATCCCACAGTCACATCAAAATGGATCTGCACTTACATTTGACCATGGGAGGAACACATCCAACAACCATGTCAGAAAGGATCACGGACTCATCACTTCCCCTTGGAGGGAACCTTGATCTAGAGAAAACCAAGATTCTCCCTGAAGTACTCAAACTTCACTTTAGCCATTTCTAGCATAGAATCACATCAGGGTTGATTACGTCCAAGGATAACCTATGAGCTTCGCCAAGACCGATTACATCCGAGGACAACCTACAGGACCTTTTTACGTCTGAGCCACCTACAAGCTTCTCCAGGATTTTATGCTCAAACAACCTATCTTCATCGACTATGCTAGAACTCCCTCTTTCGAGAGATCTTGACTTGGATCACATACTCGAGCTTCACTGCTCCTCTCTCCATTGTACAAAAATGCAAGTCAGATCAATCAAATCAAATAGTAGTTTTCAAAAGAAACATACTACCTCCTAGATAGATGAGCAAGTGGTAACATATTTTTCCTCGACTGTACTCAATGCTGTAGTAGGGATTTCTCCCTAGCTACGAGCAGGAACGACTACCTTCCATCTATAGGACGAAAGGGTAAGGTTCATGTGGATGAAAAACCCTGCAAGGAAATGTTATCTCTAAGTCATGGAAACTATGCAAGAAAATGTTAGAAAAATAAGAAATGGATACAAGCAATCAGAGTAGAACCTGTAGCAAACTATGAGCAAATAAACCTGCAAATAAACAAGATCTAGAAATATAAACTATCAACAAAAAGAAACATGGTTATACCTTTAGCCTTTGTGGAAATGGGCCAGCATGCCCTAGCTTTGGAAGCACCTCTCTATGGAATGGGGTTTTGGCTTATGGAGCTATGGAGGAGAGGGGTGAATGGCTTGAGAGGAAAGGGTCTCAAGGCATTCACACAGGTAGCATAATGATGGGGAGAGAAGGAGTTTTTTGAGAGTGACCCCCACCCCTGTATTTATAGTTTTTTCTTGGGATTTTAGGGTTTTAAGACCTTGGTCAAGGCTCTAGCGCCTTTTTTGGGATTTAATCTCCTTTCACCCAATTCTTAGCTCCTTTGGGGATTTTTAGCTCCTTTGAGGGGTTTTAGCCCCTTTTTGGAGGTTTCATCCCCTATGAGAGCTATTTTGGCTCTTTTTAGGGGTTTTTAAGCCCTTTTTATGTTTTTTGAGCCTTTGCAAGGGTTTGGGGGTCAAATAAGGGTAGTGAAATAGATGTCTTTGTGTGGTGTAGGTCATGTAGAGCTCATCGAGGGATTTTTTGGGTTAACAAGCACCACGTAGGACTCCTTCCTGCTAAACCAAGAGATCACACTTGATCCCATACTGAAGCAACACCCAGAAGTTCTCTTCATATCAATGGCACTGCCTGCCCAATCTAAATCCACATAAGCTTCAAGGTTAATATTCTGATTCGCCTTATACTTGGCCCATAATCAGTTGTACCATTCAGGTACTTAAGAATATGCTTTGCAGCAATCAAGTGAACATGTCTTGGATCTATCAGAAACTGGTTCAATGTGTTCACATCAAAGAAAATATCTGGTCTCATGTTCATCAGGTACATCAAGGACCCAATCATTTGACGATACATCGTAGCATCAACCGACTCAGATGAAGCATCACTCAATAGCTTCAGGTTCTATGCCATAGGTGTGGTCATGGCCTCACAGTCCATCATCCCGAACCTCTTCAGGATCTCTATTCCATACTTCCCTTGTCCCAGGGATATTCCATCCACATTCTGCCACACCTCCATGCCTAGAAAGTAGTGCATCATATCCAAGTCCTTCATCTTGAACTCGATAGCAAGTCTCCTTATTGCAACTTTAATGAGTTCCTCTTTTCTGTTAGGAATAAGTCATCGATATGTAACAAGAGCATCACTGGTCTTCTGTAACGAATATAAAAATAAATTATTAAATAGAATAGTTAATTAGTTAATTACATGAAAGGGTGTAACCCTTCACGCTCAAATCCTATAAAGGCGAGCCTCCCTTGTAATTATTATCATCATCTCTTATCTTATCATTAATATATGTATTTGCCTTATGGCTTATCTCACTTACCAAGTTTTCTGGTAATATTATTTGTATGAGCAAATAAATATTCGTCTCATTTGGTATTAGAGCCTCGTTGGCTAGATCCTGGCCTTTGGCCATATTTTTGGCTTTTATCCATCACCCAGGATTTCCTTGAATTGTTGGGTTTCACATTATTTACACCTTGTGTAGATTTGGGTTTCCCAAAAAAATAGGACTTTGTCCTTAAAAAAATAAAAATAAATAAATAAATAAATAAAGGGTAAAAGTAACTCCAAAAAAAAAGAGAGTTAAAAAAAAATTGAAAAAAAGTAAAAACAAAAAAAAACTAAAAGAACGAGGAAAAAAAAAGGGAAAGAAAAAAAAAGTTAAAAAAGAAAAGATAAAAGTAAAAGGAAAAAAAAGAGAGGGTAAAAGTGAAACCACACCTGGTTTCTTAAAGTGGGTTTGATTTTTAATATAAAAGTGCATAATAATTACTAGTAACGAGCAAGTGAGATTTGAACTTGGGTGGGGAATATAACACTCATTCATCCCAACCACCCAATCTACTCACATTTTACAAAACTTAAGGGAAATAAAAGACAAAAAAGGTGCATAATAATTGATACTAAAAAGCAAGTGAGATTGAACTTAGGTGGGGAAGTCAAAGGAAAAAAAATAAAAAAAATAAAAGACCATCATCATCTAGTGTGGAAGAAATCAGAGATCATGGAATCTGGGTTGCAACTACAAATAGAGAAATTAGAAGCCAAGTTAAAGCGTTGTCGAAGAGATAATGAAGAATTACGAGACACAAATACGAACTCGGAAATAATAATTAAAATACATAAGATGCAAAAAGAGCTCAAGGAACAAAAAAATTCCGAGTAGAAAAATCATATAGAAAACTGTCTGCCCCAAATTGAGAAATTAAAAGACGAAAACGATTTTAATCAGATATTGAAAAATCAAGATATAAAGAACGAAATAAACGATTATGAAGCAGAAATAAATGGTTGAACAAAATCGTTAGCGACAAGGATGAAAAACTAATGCAGATATGACATAAATTAGAAATTCAAGAATCAATGATCGACAGGTATCGACAGCATATAAAATTTCTTCAACAACAAAATGATGACTCTAAAAAGACTCATAATTNAAACACTATCCAACAATTCCGAAGAAATTTTCAGATTAAGGAATCATAACAAAACACTAGTCACGAAAATTAAGAAGTTGAAAAATAGTCGGAAGACAGAACAATATACAGAAGACATTGAAGGGAAACTTCTAGACAAGCAGGAAGAAAATAGTTGCATCATAAGTCATAACAAATATCTTAAGGAACAACTTAAGAAGTTTGAAGTTGACAGAAAAACACAAGTAGAAGTGATTAAGAAGTTTCAAAATGATTACGTGTAGTTGGAAAACAAGTTGGAAAAAATATAGAATGAAACCTTAAAACCTCGAGGAATGAAAATATAACTTCCAACTAGCATCAATGCTCAAAAGACGACACTTGTAAAAGAAAGTGACATTGTGGAAATTCCCTATCGACACCCCAACCATAAAAACCGAAATTCTAAAAAGTGGGAAATGTCGAAAGATAATGATACTAATATGATTAAAGCTCCTGACGAGAGATTAGTAAGGAATCCCAACAGTCAACAACAAATCAATTTAGGATGGATTGACCCACTCACATATCAAAATTTATTCTCTATACTTAGCAGTTCATATCAACATGTTTCATCAGCCACGACATCACAAAGAACGACACGACAACATTATAAGGCTTTGAGGACAAAGCCTTTCTAAGAGAATGGAAATGTAACGAATATAAAATAAATCATTAAATAAAATAGTTAATTAGTTAATTACATGAAAGGGTGTAACCCTTCATGCTCAAAGCCTATAAAGGCGAGCCTCCCTTGTAATTATTATCATCATCTCTTATCTTATCATTAATATATGTATTTTCCTTATGGCTTATCTCACTTACCAAGTTTTCTGGTAATATTATTTGTATGAGTGAATAAATATTCGGCTCATCTTCCACCTTCAACCTTGAAGTTAAGGTTGGAATCCGCTTTACTCTCAGTAAATCCTAGAGTGTTTAGTAATATGTCCATCATGTCGTACCATGTCGAACCTCAGGATCTTTTGCAGTCACTCCCTCTGAAGTGGAGCATCATTCTCTTTCATACTCTATGCATTGAAACATTATGTTTCGGAGTGACAAGTAGCTTCCTCTGCTACTAATATTCTATGTATCCATATAGGGTCACTAGATACCAAGATCCTCTATCTTGATCCTTTTCAAAATTTCTTCTCACACCCATCTGTGAGCTTGCTGTCCTCTATAGGATTTCATCTTAAACCTTGTAGAAAAGGTTAAGATCTTCATCACTCTAGGTGATCTTCAAGCTCCTCATGTATGTGTTATCCCATGGGTGCCTTCTGAGCTTATACAAGGTCTTCTTTCATTTGCACACATGATTCTTCCTGTCATGTGTCTTATCTTCCAGTGGCTACAAATGTCTCTTCATATTCTATGCATTCTTTTTGTGAGAAGCCTCGTGCTATGAACCTTGCCTTGTATCCCATGATGTTGTCATCTACTGTATGCTAGATCTTGTAGATCCATATGGAAGACACTGTGTTCTTCTCTTCAGGTCTCGATACCGCATCCTAGACATCATTCTTCATGATCTAGTACTCTCCTTCCCTTTCTTCTTGGCTACTTATTCATAGCTAGAAGGTTCTACATCAATGATGTCGCTCAACAGTGTCTCATAACTGCACTGTGTCTAAGACCTCTTGAATTCTTTGAAAGTATCATCATATTCTCATTTATCTTGGATTATTTCTTGAACTGTCGTCACTTGTTCTTCGGAACAAGTCTCATCCTTCTTTCCTTGTAGATGATTGTACGCGATCTTTCCTACAAGTCAAATGCATTTGTATGGTTTGAAACATTTCATAAGGCATATTCATAATAAAAAATTCTTATGCATAGATATATGATCATGCAACTATTTTAGCCAATTCAACATTCATCCATATCTCACGGAAATTTCTAGATGCCTTCCATCTCTACCAAGACATTATTGAGATTGTGCACTAATCCAATATGTCAGCAAAGAGGTTTCATTCTAGATAAGTAGCAATGGAGATTTGTACAGCACCACGAGCTACTTACCCATCACATGCATATTAGTAGTATACTATCATTAATGCAAACATTCTATCATGCATAACACATCAACTAAATATAAATAAATGCATAACAAAACAATATCATGAAATGACAATTGGATACTTATCTTTATTTTTTTCATGGGTAGACTCCTTCTTGAGCCTTCAGCTTCATCATCTTCTTCATTCATAATAACATCACTTCTTATCCAAATGATCAATATGGATAAGAGGTTCTTCAATAATTGAGTTCTTCATATTCCTCTTCTTTGAATCATGAGAGCTTGATCTTCAGTTGCTCCCATCTTCTTTTCTCTTATTAGGAGTCGAACTTCTTCTTCTTCCCAGAGTCTGTTGAAAGTAATCACTTCCTTTTGGCACACATTCCTCGAATGAATGAATTCCATGATCCTAGGAGGCCATTCAAGGTGGTTATCACAACTTCTGCATTCTCCACTTCTTCTTCTACTGCTTCAAGTTGTTATTTGATTTGGGATACCCTTGTAAAGTATGACTATATGGTCTCTGCATTCTGGATCTTTACATTCTTCAACTATTTTCTCAAAGTCATCTTTTGATTTATGTTCTTCCCTTCAAATAGATTGGTCAAGGAATCAAAACATCTCTTTAGGTGTATTTAGGGAATACACTTGTGGTATAAGGTGATCCTTGATTGAATCAACAATGATCTTCTTGGCCTTGACCAAGTTCTTCTTGTGTAAGGCTTTAGCCTCATCTCCCTATGGAACTAGAACCTCTCCACTTATGTAGGTGTCCAATTCATTTCCTTCAAGAACCAGTGAGATCCTATACTTCCATGCTTGGAAGTTCTCAGCTTCACCAAGCTAGTGTGATTAGTCATCTTGAAATGAGAACCTAAACTGGAAATACAAAAGATTGGATCTTACTGATTTGAGGTGTCTGTCCTAGTTCCGAAGCTAGAAAATCTAGGGTTTGCTGGAGAAACCCTAAGTTTCAAAACTTGGAATTTAAAACTTCTGATTGATAGAAAGATAGACCTCTTCAAGGTGAGCTGTCAAAAGTACTCATTTTCTAAAAATAGTGGAGGGAAGCTCCCGGAACAGGAAGCCCTAGTTTTCCAATTTCCTCTGCAGAATCGCTTGATGCTAATTCTATGGTATCTCTAAAATTACTTCTCCTATGTGTTTGAAAATTTGCACTAAGGTAGCCTCACCTATACTCTATACAACAACGTAGGTTTTAGTAGAATTGGTTTCTCCAATTGGGAGTTATGAGAGTGTTCCCAAGGTGACTTGTTTCAGGACTGTTTAACATTATAGAGAAGCTGTACGGATTTCCATGTTTCACTATTTCATTATCAGGGTCTAAACGTTTTATAATAGAAAGTAAATTTTGTTCCCTATCTGGAACATTTTGAAAATTTTCATTTGAACCTTCATAGCCCAATATATAGCAATTCTCCCTAGGTGTCCTGTTTAGGGATGAATCCTGGAAGAGGCTGGAACCTTGATTTGGAGGAATTGTATCTCCCTGAATATAGAGAATCGAAGGCTGAAATTTGTACACAGGGTACATGAGGATTTTATATTTATCCTGTAAAACTTTTGGCCCCTGATACGTCTTCAATCACGATATATAGTGAATGTACCAAAACTACGAGTTTTAGTATTTTAGGGTTTTTCGGGCCTGGGATCAAACTAGGGTTTAACTTTCCCATAATTTTACCCAACCAAAAATATCAAACTTTGTCTCTAAATTTCGATTTTTAGGAGGAGAGAAATCCTATGCTGGACTTACTCAAAAATTCCTCTTCTGTAAAAAGCCCTAATTTCCCGTAGCAAAACTGAAAATGCTCGAAATCAAATTCTTCTTCGACAGAAAGATGCGCCTTTCAATGGAGAGTTATCCTAGCATCCTTTCACTGATGGATTGTGGAGAGAGACCCAAAAAGTAAGAATCCCTAGCTTCTTCATCCGCATAGTGTCTTCTTCTTAGGTTAGCTCTTATACCATTTTATATTTTTATCATTTAAGCAATATGATCTTAAGATATTATCTGAGAGAATAACATGCACAACAATAATCACAAGAGACAAGAGAAAAAAAGAATTTTCCTCAGGGAAACCATAAAGGAGAAAATGCCACAACTTCCTCAGAGATAGAATGAGCACCAATGGTAGCAGTAAAACCCAAAGACAGAAAAGATGATCTCCAACAGTTGTTCTCTCTCTCACTTGTGTGAGCACTTCATCTCTCACTCATGCGCCCTAGCTGAGTGAGTGTATGTGACACATATAGAGTATCACTCTCTATTTATACCAGTTTCTGACTTTTACAATTACTTACCAGGGCCGACATCTCTAGGAGATTCTAATAACCCTAGTGCCCCTCAACTATGGGGACTTTTCTCTTCGATCAACAAGGAGGGTTAACCTTAACTCAATTGTGGGCACTATTTCCTCGACTTACAACGGAGGGTTAACCTCAATGAATTTACATGACTTTATTATATTAATGACTCTCCCGATAGGAACATCAGGGTATAATGAAATACAAATGATTCTCCTGATAGGAACATCAGGATATAATGAAATACAAATGATTCTCTCAATAGGAACATCGGGGTAAGATATAAGATATACAAGTGAATACATTCTGAAGTTACAAATACATCAACAATGTATCCCTACTCCTTTATCTACTTGTCTCTCAGCAGCTGCAGATTTGTCTGGAACTTATTTATTTGTGCCTGGTGGGATTTATTCTCCACCTTCTCTTATCTCAATTGAATTTCAATTCTACTTTTACTGGTCTGCAACTTCGACAATTTCAAGGCATCTTTCAATAGATAAGTGTAAAGGATATCCCATGTTTTCTTGTGCAGATGTATCATGTCAGGGATAGGTATGTTCTCCAAACTCATCTTCATTTTAGCAACCCTTTTCTTGGTTGCCAAGGCCAAATTCAAATTATTCTGGGAGTAATCTCTAACATAAACAAGGGACACATCTTGATTAGAGATTTTCCTTACTTATGAATACAAATTCAATGTTTCCTCTGAATTTTGTATCTTTAGTATCTTTTTATTTCTCCAGCAACTTTATTTTATCTTTAAATTGATATGTGGAATCAATAGGTGTATCATCAAATTCATATTCCCTCACCTCGAAAGTGGGTCCTGTCAACATCATCTTTTTCCTACCTCTGTATTCTTCTGTAGCCTAGACAAGTTTTCCTTCTGCTTTAATTCTTGTCTTATTTGGAGTCCTAGCAATATCCTCCTCCTCAACATCCATGGCATCTAGAAAATATCTCTTATGGGTATTTTCTGAGTAATTGGCTAAAGGTGTGATATTTTCAGCTAATGAGACCAAATTGGAAGTGTCAAGCTACAGTGAAGTAATTTATTTTACAGAAGACGTTGAACCCTCCTCCATATCAGTATCCTTTTGAGTTTCATGAGGATAATTAGACCAATTTGTAGCCTCTTCTAATCTAGCAACCTCATCATGCTCAAAAGGTTTTCTTTTCAGAGCATGTATTCCATTTTAAATAACATGATGGGGGTCATAATTAATGGAAGCTTCTATCAAAAACCCCATTTCCTTCAGCAAACTCTCATTTATTGGAAGAGAAACTTTATTTTTTATTATGAAAGGGCCTACAACCCATGGATATCTGATCTCAGTGGACTTCTTGAAATTTAGAAAGTGTTCAATCTCCACTATCAAATTTTGTCTAATCAATTCCATTGAAAACACTCTAGGAGTCAAGAAAGCAGCAAATAAATAAGGCTCATGAACAAAGCCATACAACCTAACCATTGTCCCTTGCTCAAATAAAAACCAGTCACCAATCCTTTTTTCTATAGAAAGTTGCAATATATTCTTCATTTATGGCAGTAATCTGGGTAGCTTCTTTTGGAAAATGGCATTGTACACTTCAGACATGGGGAATTCATAAATTTAGTATAATCCTTGTTCATTTCGTCAATAAGTACCATCTTTGGCAGGTGCAAATTCTCCTGAGTGAATGATAAAAACATTTTCAGCAAATAGGACTGAAATATGAAAGTCATGGTATTCTGGAAATCCATTAACTTAGAATGAATGTTCTCAGCCAAGAATTCATCAAATTTAAGGCATGAAGTTTGTATTAACTGACTGGAATCTGCAGAATCAGCTGGACAATTACTCAAAACAAAAAATAGACTCATAATGGGTTCACTGATATAATTGTTCGTCTCTAACCCTAGGAACTGACTCGTCAACATTACAATGAACTGTGTTTCTTCATTAAAAATGTTTGCATCCACAGGGAATGTTAGGTTTTCTAGATGGACATATGGTTTGAAACAACTCTTGAATAATTCTTGTTGCTTCTCTATTGCAGACTCCCTAAAATATTGGACTATAGACTCTTCATTGTATTCTTTCAACTTTAGGGTGAACTCAACAAGGACTGACAGGGTTTTCTTGACAACTAAAGAACTAACAGAACAAAGGAGTTTAGAGCTAGTAGTATCCATTATTACTCTTTCGGTGAGGGAATAATTGTTACCACACCAATAAATGAACTTGGGGAAGCTAAGGGTTTGGTCGGTTGTAAAATAATGAAAATAAGACTAGTAGACATTATGAGCATCTGTTCCTTGATATTTTAGAAGCATTAGATTTTGTTTAACAACATCAACAAGTCCATTAAGAAACATGGTGTCAAAAAGTTGTACATCTCTATCCTCAAACAAATCTTCAATTTTCTGGTATTTTAAACTCTGAGCATCTACATTCTCAACCTAGGGTATTTTAAATATCTCCAATGGGAACAAAAGGCTTACCTGGTGTATTCACAAGTGGCTAACGGATGTTGTGCGAGTTGGTTTCTTTCGCAAAGTTCTTTGCTTTAGTTTTCTAATGTAGGAGAATAAAGAAATTCCCTACTTCCACGTTCATGGTACTTTTTTATTTCTTTATATCCATATCAGTCCTACACCTTCTTTAATAGAAACAGTTCTCAACCTGTCATCCTCCATGATTTATTTTGTACCATCGATCCTCTTGCCATCTTAATCCTCTATTTCCCTCCATTGCAACGCTACCCCCTTATCTTTCTTGGAGGTCACAATTTCCAATTGAATTTCATCCATTGATTGGGATGTGGATATTTTTAAGCCATTGATCTTCATCTATTTTAACCTATTTCACAGGTTTCCTTCTATGCTCAGAGTGAGCATGTTCTTGCTGCGAAATGATTTTGGACCATGGATCCTTCCCAGATCTAATTTACACCGTTCATTTTCTATACCTTTTATCTCTATTTCACAGGTATTCCAATTTCCTTCTTCCTTGCACATTTACCCTGCGAAATCACTGCCAAGCGTAGATATTAATCTACCATGCATCTCATTCATTCAATGGTGCAACTCCTACCTGATTTCACAATTCTCCAACATGATTTATCCCTTGCTTGTTCTCATTGCGAAATTGTTACACCTAAATCTTGTCACCCTCATGTTATGAGATAGGTATTCCCCTATCTGCTCCAATCCCTAAAAGTTTTCCCTAGAGAAATGGAGGTTCAGTTTATCCCCTTGCAATTTTTCCTCGTTTTAAGTTGGTAACACTCCTCTTCCATTAACAAGAAGAGTTACCCAAGTACGAAACGCTCCTGATACATGAGCAAGAAGTGGTGCCACCACTTCTAGCCTTACTGCAGGAAGCATTACCCCCTTAACACCACCTGTCTTCTTCATTAAAGGAGCGGTGCTCGATTTTTCAAGGAAAAAAGAGAAGTTTGGAGAGGCTTCTCGAAGCTTGCCTTCGTGTATCCTCATCCCTATGGTTTAGGAACCACCTGGAGCTTGATATCCTCCCTTTTTGGATCTAATATCCACCACACCCATGAGATCCTCAACCATACCTATCCTCCCATGCCTTTAAATACTGGCTCATCCCCCATGGGAGAAAGGAGGAAGAATTGTGTTACATACCCACACTGTACCAAAATCATTCTTGAGTCTTTAGAAGCAAGGTGAAGCTAGAGGTAAAATGGCTATTGGATGGGACTCTCAACACCAAGGCATCAAGGTTGTAGTCTCTACAATTACTGTTAATAAAGAATGTTTTCTCTTTCCCATATATGCTATATTATATGTATGTATTTCTTGAATCCTTGGTCACAAGCATAGATCCATTTTTTTATATCTTGTATGCTATCAATTTCTATTGTTATCTTCTATCTTTGCAGGTAAACAGAGGAAAAATATTCAAGGAAGGCGAAGACATCCATTAATATAAGAAGCATGGTAGACCATTCAAGTGTTTAAACAGATCTAGGGAGACTTTGACATTCCGTGTTTGTGTTTTGTTCTAGACCTGAAACATTTAGATCAAGAGGAACAGCTCTTGTCCGCAGGAGGTGTGTATTTTTGATAACAAAAATGGTGACCATATTGGGGACTACTTCGAATTTTGAATCTTTGCTTGGGCACCGCTCATGGGATGTGTTATAAGTGCGGTTCTGGAGCTGTCACTGCCTTTTCCCTGTTAGAATAGAGTGGTGCCACCACTCTGTTTCTGTGTGAAAGAAGCAGTGCTGGATCTAGTAACGCCCTGGTGTGAACCTTCTATAAGCGGTGCCGCTACTCTATTTCTGTGTACAAGAAGCAGTGCTCAGGTTGGTAACATCCTGATCAACACCTGCAGAAGTGGTTCCAGGTATTCTTCTTAGCCCTGTTTGGTATTCGATTCTTAAATGCTTCTTTTGGTATTTGAGTTGCATGATCCAGATTGTTACAGTTGTGTTTTGAACTTTTCAATTCATTTTTGAATAGAAAACTCAATCAAAGATTAAAAAAATTAAAAAAAAGAAGCCAAAATTTTTTCTCCCCCCAAAGACCCTTAGGTCGGGGGGGTGGACCCACGCCCTTGAACCCCCCTAGGAGCGTGTATGAATTCATACATATTTTCAAGAATTGTGATTGATGTTGGTATTTAAAGATTCATAGTTGGCTTTGAATAGAACTTGGTTTTGATAGATCTTTGATTTTCGTCTTCTTTCATAGAACAAGAAAAGATTCATTTCAGTTTTTCTTCGTTTCTTATACATGATTTTTGTATGTTTTTCCTTTTTTCAAAAATTTGTGGAAAAGTCCATATGAAAGTTATTGTATAATTTTGTAATTAGTTCATTCTATCTTTGGTTAAAAATCTAAACACTTTTGTATAGAAGTTGTAATTATCTTTTCTTGCTTTTCATTAGAGATCTCACTTCCTTTTTAGTTCAAAAGAGAAGATTTTGTTTGTTTTAGTTAGGAACAGACCATATAAGCAAGTGTCTTTTATTTTTGTATGGGATTTATTATATGTTTCAAAGGAATTGAACATCTCTCTCCCTTCATTAAGTAGGGAATACCTTTAAAGTGAAAGTGAAATTTTGCATCTCATATTGCATGGTTTTACTTTTCAAGTCCTCACCTCATGCATCCACCTAACTGTTCAAGATAAAATTAAGCACTAGCTTAGGTTTGAAATATTTAGCAATTTGTGTGATAGGTTAGAGACTTGTTCGGATGTCTTTAAACATATGAGTTGTTGTTCATTTCCTGCATTGCAATCTGGGGGCTTGTAGTTCTTCCACGTACCAACTGGTATATCGAACGACCTTCCATGTACCTTAGATGTATATAGTATTAGGATTATTAATCCTCCCTTGTCCAATTTAGTCATATGTCTAAATTAGGAGTCATGTCTAAATCGGGAGTCCATCCAGTCTATTTTTAGTCACTAGCACCATTGGGTCCACTTGGCCTAATTGGGGCACATGTTTCAGTTACTAAAGTGTGTGGAACACTAATTAAGGCCTACTACCATTGCTTGCACTTGCATGCATTAGTGTAGGATCCTCCTAGACCAATCCCTACAATTTAGGAGCCACTGGGAGTGCCGATACCAACCAAGGTCAGTTGAGTTGAGTTGGCGCCTAGTCAAGCTAAGTTAGGAGTCAATTACATTCAGGTCTAGTCCTCTACATTCAGTTAGCACTAGGTTTGCATGGTTGCATGCAGGAGAGGCACATTTCTCACCTACCTTAGTCATTTAGCCTCAGTCAACATTGAATTAGACACTTGAGTTGTGTTTTAGAACTCCGATGAACTCCGGTGATGATTTAGACAAGGTCAGTTAACCATTGAGTCCTCCGATAATGATTTAGACAAGGTCTTAGTTACCTACAACCAAGTAGAGTGTAATCAATTCGAATTTCCTCATGTGGATTTGAATTTCTTGTGGCTATTTAGCCATTGTACTTCATTGTAATTATTATCTAATTACTTTTTTATTAATGAAAGCATTCACAGTTGCAAGCCATTTTTGCACTATTTCATTCTTCAATTGCTGAATAAATTGTGTGATCTATTTTGTGAGTTGTGTGTTTGTCTACAGATCTATGTGCTCAATTTATATATAGAAAGGTACTTCACGTACTCAGTAGTATATCAGAACACTCCTGTGAAACAGTTGTGCATTAGACAACACTACTACAGAGTGGAGCTCCCATGTACCTTGGGTTTATCGGGAGACACTTTTAGGAATCCTGTGACCATCCGAGTACATCCCTTTGGCCGTCTTATCGTCACAATACACCAAGAACAACACTCAGGGAGATTAATAAGCATGTATTGTCCAGGTAGTTGGTTATTCAGGTGAGGGACAGTTGATCCTCCTCATCGTGTTTTACTATTGGACCCTACAGTATATAGCAAGTTATGATGGTTTGACAATCTTGTGAGGTTCTGGATCTTTAATCCACTCCTCTTGTTGGTGTATTTGTAACTTTAGAATGTATTCACTTATATATATTATGTCTTGTACCCCGATGTTTATTTCGGGATGTGTTTGTAATGTAATTGAGTCATGTCATGTCCTGATGTTCCAATCGGGAGGTTCTATAACGTAAACAAGTCATGTCAAGTCATTGTGGGTAACCCTCGTATTGTTCAAGTGTTAAAGTCCCCGCAGTTTTGGGGCACTAGGGTTATTAGAATATCCTAAATAATTTGGCCCTAGTAGGTTTTAGTCAAGTCAGGAATTAGTATAAATAGAGAGCTAGCCTCTCTATTTATCACACACTCACTCACACTCAGTTGTAGCGCATAGCTGAGGAAGAAGAAGACACTGGGGCTAGAAGGAAAGAGGTTACTGCTGTCGGGAGATCATATTACTATTTTTGGGGCTTTCCTATTTGGTGCTGATTCTATCTCCAAGGAATTTGCAGTGTTTTCTCCATTTATGGTTTCCCCAAGGAAAAACACCGTGTTCATTGTTTCTTGTGTTTGATTGTTTTGCTTGTTATTCTCTCAGTTAAAGATCCTAACAATGCTATCTTAATGTTAAAAATATAACACCTCTCACATATTTTTCTTGTTGCTTTAGTTTGAGTAGCGCTTTTTGTCTATACAGTTAGGATTTTTTAGAAGAGAGACATAGTTTTGTTACATATATATGGATTTGCCTTCTAGGACTACAAACCAAGAGACTCCTTTACCAAGAACGTATTTTGTTTTCCCTCCATATGGGGATGTTGGTCCTCCTCTCATGGATACCTTAAGCCTTCTTGGATTTACTATTGGATTACCCGTTTGGTTATTCTCCAGTCCAGTTATCCCATCTACACCAATTGCTTCAGATCCTAATCCTTTATTGCAAGAGCATCAGCCTCATGTTGATCCCTTGCCTTCTTCACTAGATGTGTCTTCTCCCCTTTCTCCCTCTTCTCCTGTTGAAATTTGTAGTATTATAAGTCAGGTGGATAAGAATAATAAGAAACAAAAGATTAAGAAGAAGAAAAACAAACAGAAAACCAAGTCTTAACCAATTACTCCTTCAAGTGCAGAGAGTGTTGATCTGCACACCCAAAGACCGCGTAAGCCCAAATTCCCTTTCAAGCTTTGCAAGGGTGATCACCTTCTGAAAGATTATCATGGTCTAGCCCTAGTTTTAGAAGAGTGGTCTAAGGTTTCCTGAAAACTGATTTCATTAGCCTCTGCTCATCATACTGATGATCCCCCCTCAACCAATGACTATGTGCTTAAGAGTAGAAAAGGTGAAGTCATAATTCCTTGCTTGTTGTGTAAGGACATGTACTTTACATACATTTTTCCTCTCATGGATGAAGCTTCTAAGTTGTTGGAAGATATTGTTTTTCCTTAGCAACGAATTCCAACAGATTATCATAAGTTTTCTCTTGAACCCCCACTAGTTCACCAAGTGGTCGATTAGGTTTTATCCAAGGTCGATCCCACTCTTCCTTCCAAGAGTTAATTCCAAGTGGTCAATTCGGATTCATCTGTGGTTGATCCAACTCTTCTTTTGAAAATTAATGTTCAAGTGGTTGAGTCGAATTTATCTCTACCCGATCCCACTCTTTTCTTTGAGATTTTTAAGACTGAAGTAGTCGCGTTGACCAAATCTTCGTCTTGTTCTTCTCTTCTAGTAGAGAGTGAACTAAAATCTGCTAAAGTTTTTATGCTTCGTTCTGATTGTTCTCGACAAGAGGATTTTTTTCTTCTTTTGACAGAACCCTCTCTGAGTAGTGAGGTTATTTCCTTTGACCAGAGTAACCTAATAGAGTCTCATCTTCATTCGAGTGTTCCTTTCCAGATAGTTGTGAATGTTACTGCTAGGTGGATGCTTCGCACTATTGTTGACGAAGGGGCTTCTGTTAGCATTCTATCCTCAACTACTTGGAAAGCTTTAGGTTCTCCTCATCTTGTGCCAGCCACTGATTAGATACTAGCTTTTAATCGCAGCATTAGAGGAAATTTCAACTCAAAATGGGCCTTTTAACTTTTATTCAAATTCCATGTCATCATGTGTTAGCCAATGAAATTGCTTTAAATTTGAAATACCGTATAGGTCTTAAACAATTTTTTAATATAAATTTGGGGATAGGTATCATAAAAAAAACTACTTTTTTTGTTTGTATTTTTGACATATCTCCCCGTGTTTTTACTCAAATTTAGATCGGGAGAGCTCGTTGGATGCGGAATTAAATTCCGCATCCAACGAGTACCCACTCGGAATAATTTTGACAGACCCCGCTACCCCAAAAACAAGAAATACCTAAAAAAATGGAATGATGACATCATCATTCCATTTTTGAGGTATTTCTTGTTTTTGGGGTAGCAGGGTCTGTCAAAAGTATGCCGAGTGGGTACTTGTTGGATGCAGAATTTAATTCCGCATCCAACAAGCTCTCCCAATCGAAATTTGAGTAAAAACATGGGGAGATATGTCAAAAATACAAACAAAAAAGTAGTTTTTTTCTTTTCTTCCTCCAAAATTAATAAATATTATTTTATTATTTTAACTATTATTTTATTAGTTCATTTTAGGAGGCTCATTTTGAGTTTAAATTTCCTCTAATGGGATAGTGCACCTTTAGGGATCCTTCCTCATTTACCTATTACATTAGGAGGGAAAACTCTTTGTATTGATGTTATGGTGGTCCAAGGTCCTTTAGAATTCAATCTGCTCCTTGGACGTGATTATGTTTACGACATGAAGGATGTAGTTTCCACACTCTTTAGAGTGATGCATTTCCCCATGATGGGAATATTGTGGCCATTGATAAGATTTCCTTTGCTACACCTGACCATTGCATCACTCCTAGTAATCAGACTGACCTGAATGTGCCTCATGTTCTTGTGATTCATTCCCATTCTTCTAGTTAGATTCTTCCCATCATAGGTAAAATGGGGGGCATGGATATAGTATATGGACATCATACTGGAGTTAAGCTACTAGCTTCTATGTAATGGGGGGAAACCTACCAACCTTTGGATATCATGTTGGGTAGGAGCAGGTTTGTGAGCATAGTTCTTGTTCTGTGTCAAGCTTGTTCAAAAATGAAATAGGGGTCTCTGAGCATAGTTCTTTTTCTATGTCAAGCTCGTTAAAAAATGAAATAGATTCCTATGAGCATAGTTCCTTTTCTCTTTGTTAATCTCGTTAAAAAATGAAACAAAGGTCTGAGAGCATAGTTCTTTTTCTGTGTCAAGCTCGTTAAAAAATGAAACAGGTCTATGAGCATAGTTCTTATTCCGTGTCAAGTTCGTTAAAAAATGAAACAGGTTGTATAGCATAGTTCATTTTCTATTTAAAGCTCGTTAAAAAATGAACCAGGTCTCCTCAAGCATAGTTTACCTTTTGGTTTCAAGCTTGCATAAAAATAAAACCATTTGTGAGCATAGTTCATTTTCTATTTCAAGCTCGTTAAAAAATGAAGTAGGTTTCCTTAAGCATAGTTTACGTTCTGATTTCAAGATTGCATAAAAATGAATATTAGAGGAAATTTCAACTCAAAATGGGCCTCCTAAGAAAAATAATAAAATAATATTTATAATTTTTAGAGGAAGAAAAGAAAAAAACTACTTTTTTTGTTCGTATTTTTGACATATCTCACTGTGATTTTACTCAAATTTCGATCGGAAGAGCTTGTTGGATGAAAAATTAAATTTTTCATCCAACCATTACCCACTCAACATAGTTTTGATGGAACCCGCTACCCAAAAAACAAGAAATACCTGAAAAATGTGATGATGACATCATCATCACATTTTTTCAGGTATTTCTTGTTTTTGGGGTAGTGGGGTCTATCAAAACTATTCTGAGTGGGAATTGGTTGGATGTGGAATTTAATTTCGAATCTAACAAGCTCTCCCGATAGAAATTTGAGTAAAACTACAGGGAGATATGTGAAAAATACGAACAAAAAAAGTAGTTTTTTTATGATACCTATCCCCAAATTTATATTAAAAAGTTGTTTAAGGCCTATACGATATTTCAAATTTAATGCAATTTCATTGGCTAACACATGATGACATGGAATTGAATTAGTGTTGAAAGGCCCATTTTGAGTGGAAATTTCCTTTAATGACCATGTTTTGAGCATAGTTCATTCTTTGTTACAAGCTCGTTAAAAAAAGAAACAGATACCCTGAGCATTCTTTCAACTGATCTTTGAGCTTGTTAAAAATAGTAAGATGGTGTTGAGGTTACTTTTCATTTTTCGTGCTCTGGTTAAAACATGAAAACTGGTTTGAGCTTACTTTATCTCTTTTTCATGCTCTGGATTCAAACATGAAAAAGGTTCCGAGTGACTTTGATACCTTCGGCGTGCTCGTTAAAAAATTAGTGAAGAGGTATCGAGTATAATTTTATTGTTTTCAAACTCATTAAAATTGGATTATGAAAAAAGAACCTTAATGGAGTCTTCTTTAATCTCTTTTCAGACTCTTTAAATGTGAAAAGATCGTCGAGTGAAATCGTCTTCTTCACGCTCGTAAAAGGACTTGAAGAGTTGTCCTCTTGGTGATAGTTTACCCCTTTTTTGACCAAGGGGAACTACTTATGAAAAAGGTAAACTCTTTAGTCTTAGAAACAAAAATTTAGTACCTTGAGGTATGTATGCCTTAATGACATATTTTCTTGCTTTCGACATAGATTCACATCATTGACCTTTGATCGAAATATTCAACTAAGTGTTTGACATCAGATCATCTATTCATAGTTAGTAGATTCTACTAGGGTACCTTGGGAATCATTGACATCAATGGTGATCTCCCTCGCACATGTTAATGGTTCTCATCAATGACCAGTAATCAAGTGGTTTCTACCGTGTTCAACATCAGGACATTGTAATCACATGGATAGAATCTTACTTTGTGGAAGACAAGATGAAGAACCTGGGTATTTCTTAAGCGCTCATTGCTTTCCCCAGGTTGCGATGGATCATTTTGTATGATTCATAGGGATGGATCCACATTTGCATGTTCATGGCTATGCTCAGATTTGCGTCTGTATGACATAGATCTACATTGTATGTCTGGTAGCTATGTCCAAATTTGAGTCTTCTTCGCATGGATCTACGTTGTATTTTAGTAGCCATGAAATTTTGTATCTCACATGGATCTGCGTTGTATTGGTCGGTAGCCATGTTGTGATTCATTTGGGACATGTGTTGAAATGTAAAAGGTGCTACAGAAAGTTTGTGATGCTTGAGGAGTTCCTACCTTTACACCTTTGCCTCGATACTATACATTGTTCTTTAAAAGTATATTGCATGTCATTTCCCTCTAGCCATTATACTTTGGGGGGCATTCTGTTACACCTAAATCTCATCACCCTCATTTTATGAGATAGGTATTCCCTTGTCTGCTCCAATCCCTCAAAGTTTTCCCTAGAGAAATGAAGGTTCAACTTATCCCCTTGCAATTTTTCCTTGTTTTGAGCTGGTAACGCTCCTCTTCCATTGAAAAGAAGCATTACCCAAGTCATCAACGCTCCTAATACATGAGCAATAAGTGGTTCCACCACTTATAGCCTTACTGCAAGAAGTGTTACCCCCTTAACACCACCTGTCTGCTTCATTAAAGGATCGGTGCTTGAGTTTTCAAGTCAAAAAAAGAAGTTTCGAGAGGCTTCTCGAAGCTTGCCTTTGTGGAGCCTAATCCCTATGGTTTAGGAACCACCTAGAGCTCAATATCCTCCCTTTTTGGATCTAATATCCAGCTCACCCATGAGATCCTCAACCATACCTATCCTCCCATGCCTTTAAATATTGGCTCATCCCCCATGGGAGAAAGGAGGAAGAATTGTGTTGCATACCCACACTCTGCCAAAATCATTATTGAGTCTTTAGAGGCAAGGTGAAGCTAGAGGAAAAAGGGCTGTTGGATGGGACTCTCAACACCAAGGCATCAAGGTTGTAGTCTCTCCAATTAGTGTTAATAAAGAATGTTTTCTCTTTCCCATATATGTTGTATTATGTGTATGTATTGTTTGACTCCTTGGTCACAAGCATAGATCCATTTTTTATATCTTGTATGTTATCACTTTCTATTGTTGTCTTCTATATTTGCAAGTAAACAGAGGAAAAATGAACTATGCTCACAGGAATCTATTTCATTTTTTAATGAGCTTGACATAGAAAAAGAACTACTCACAGACCTCTGTTTCATTTTTTAATGATCTTGACACAGAAGAAGAACTATGCTCACAAACCTGCTCCTACCGAACATGATATCCATAGGTTGGTAGGTTTTCCCCATTACATAAAAGCTAGCGGCTTAACTCCAGTATGATGTCCATATACTAAAGCATGTCCAGTATGATATCCAAAAGATGAAGCAGATACCCTGAGCATTCTTTCAATTGATCTTTGAGCTCATTAAAATTAGTAAAATGGTGTTGAGCTTACTTTTCATTTTTCGTGCTCTAGTTAAAGCATGAAAACTAGTTTGAGCTTACTTTATCGCTTTTTTGTGCTTTGGATTCAAACATGAAAAAGGTTTCAAGTGCCTTTTATACCTTCGGTGTGCTCGTTAAAAACTTAGTGAAGAGGTATCGAGTATAATTTTACTATTTTTCAAACTCGTAAAAATTGGATTATGAAAAAAGAACCTTAATGGAGTCTTCTTTAATCTCTTTTCAGACTCTTTAAATGTGAAAATATTTCCGAGTGAAATTGTCTTCTTGACACTCGTAAAAGGACTTGAAGAGTCATCCTCTTGGTGATATTTTACCCATTTTTCGGAACAGGGGGCACCACTTACGAAAAAGGTACACTCCAGCCAATCATGAATGGAAGAGTTTTCTTGGGTACTATTTTATACTTTTTCGGGCCCTAGAGACTAAATCATACGAAAAAGGACCCCTTCAGAGTCTTCTATAGTTTATTCAGATTCTCTAAACATAAACTACACCAAGTTAACTTTCATTGGACTCGTTAAATTAAACATTGAAAGACCCTTTTTGGGAATGAACACATCCTTTCTTAGGTTCGTAAAACATATGATATTGGACTCATTCGAAGGATGAGCTATATCAAGCATTTGTTACCCTTTTCTAGCTCGTTAAAAATCAAAGAGGCACTCATCAATCATGATGGGGAAAATAAGGGAACATAAATACATTCCATATGCAATAATGGAAGTTTTTAGCCAACTTTGACAATGGCACTTGTATGCATTTCATTCAGTCAATTGGGTATTCAACTTGTCTCTAAGTCGATCCACTTTCATGAGTCATGTCACTCCTTTGAGTCTTTCAAAGAATGCATTGTCCTTTGTCGCATTGTGTTCTGCCTTGTCAATTCAATGTTGCCAAGTATTCGGTCGTGCTTCCCGATGTTCAAAGGGAAGTCATGTTGAGATTTTACACCTATAGTCAAAACAAATTTTTGTGTCAGTTACTTTTGAGTCATCCTATGGTTACATCATACTCAAAATTCTAGAACTTTGTTCCTAGTTTCGTGTCATTGACATGGGATTCATGATGGCCCTCCTTCGACGAGACTATTCCTGTCGACATCAGCTCATCATCCAGGAATTAGTATTAGAAACAAAAAGATAGTAACTTGAGGTCTGTATTCCTTAATTATAGATTTTTTCGCTTTTGACATAGGTTCACATCATTGACCTTTGATCGAAATATTCAACTAAGTGTTCGACATCAGATCATCTATTCGCACTTAGTAGATTTTACTAGGGTAACTTGGGAATCATTGACATCAATGGTGATCTCCCTCGCACTTATTAAAGGTTCTCATCATTAACTGGAAATCAAGTGGTTTCTACCATGTTCGACATCAAGACATTGTAATCACATGGATAGAATCGTACTTTGTGGAAGACGAGACGAATACCCTGGGTATTTGTTAAGCACTCATTGCTTTCCCCAGTTTGCGATGGAGTATTTTGTATGAGTCCTAGCATGGATCCACATTTTTATGTTCGTGGTTGTGCTCATATTTGCGTCTGTATGACATGGATATACATTCAGGTTGTTCATTGTTACACAATTTACAATTTAATTAATGGCAGATACTGTGTTGTGTTGGGAGAAAATGTTCTCAACGTTTCGGTCCTCAATCTAGGACCATCCTCAGGAGACTAAATCAACTCAATTAAAGAGCGATCCTCATTGTCTATTAATATGTTCATGCATGTTGGGATTGTGAAATCCACTCCTGCCATTGATCTCAAACACCATCATTTTCACTGTCCAAACCTCTTCCAACCTCTTATCCCAAAAAATGGCGCTAACACCTATTAAATTGATTTTCTAATTTTTGTTGTGCATTTTTTGTTTATAAGCATGATATAAGGTTATGTATTAGATACTGTATATGTATATGTAGAGTAATCAATTTTTTCCTTAATTTTTTGATGCAAAAATATGTTTGGACCATCTGGACGCAAATATGAAACCTTGGTTGGAAGGAGAAAAGAAGTCGAAGGTTCTTACCAAAGGTTAGTATTTATGTTGTATTTACATTATTCGTACATAAATACTCTATTTTTTTCACTCTTGCTTTCCATGTAATAGATCTCATGTGAAATATTTGTAGGCCATTTGGGTTTCCTTACATGTTTGCATATTTATACTTTTTTTTATAAATTTTAACATGTTCAACACAGACCCTGATCTGTTGCCATGTAAAGAGCAAAAGTCATTGCCACCAGAGGCTGTGGAAGAATATTTTAGAATACTTGCTGAAGAGGATGTTGAATGATAAAAGAGATGACAAATGAAGCAACGATTGTCTACACAATGATGAAATGCACAACAATTATATAGAATTGCAAAAAATGATTGTTGGAGTGAGGATGATGATGATCAGATCCAATATAATCATAAGGAAATACCTTATTAACTCCGAGGTCGTTCAACTCTGCAGTTTGTTAAGGGAAAGGAACCAAATTTTGATACAATTGCTCTTCTTAAAGGAGATAATGGTTCAGAAGAGATCATTATCTGCAAATTTATAGACGAGTCACATTCAAGAAACCTAGAGTTGACATGCTTGGATCCTTGTGGAGATGATCCAATTCTTTACATTGCTGGTACCAATGACACATGGACACATTCAATGGATGATGCTATCCATGTTCAAATGGTGTATGTGGATGAAAGTGGCAAGCTTATGATACACCATCCTTCACTTTGTGAAATAAAATCACAATTATCTTCAAGTGGGTTAGATGAAAATCATAAAAAACATTCTAATGTAGTCATCAAGCGAGGGTTTTATATGGGATATTTTTCAGATGTGACTCCGTTATTGACTCAAAATGGTCATTTTGTGAAGATTGGTGGAAAGAAATTCATTCAAATGGATAGGTTATTAGTGTGCAACAAAAATCCATTTGATTTTACCATAAATGAGGGCATGTATGTCTGTATTTATTATGACAAATTGCTTGGATTTTCTGAAGATGAGTCATTCTCCATATCATGTATAAGTGTTGGATCGTTTAGTAGATGTTTCCACTGGTGGAACATTTTGTTGGGTAAGAATATTTAAAAATAATGTAGATGTTTTTGGTAGAGGCCACTATGTTCCTGAAGGTGTGAATTTGTATCCACATGAGGTGTTGTATAAAAAACAAGGTCTGTTGATACCAACTGAAATCATAGATGGTGAGTATATATATATGTGTGTGTGTATTTTTAATATTTATTTTTCAACTCATAAATGGAAGATTTATTTATAGTATCTAATGTTATATTTTGTTGTGTTGTAGGCATTATTGATTTTTTATTTACTGTCAACTCTATTAAAAGGTGGGGCATGAGCACTCGAAAAGGGGAATAATTTTTTTGTCGCTTTGTTGTTACGAATGATGATAAGCACACCACTTTTCAACTTCTCGCAACAAAAGGTGTTAGTGAAGTTGTGACTGCTAGATTAGCTATATAATATGGAACACAAAATGCATTGTCATCATATCTTGGAGTAGTGAAGCCCATTCAAGTGCATCGTCACAATATTCATCTTATTTTCTACAAAGTTTTCAATCACATAAGGTCTCATAACATTATACGCAGTGAATCTTATGTGGAAGTTCCTTGTTCAGATGGAAGTTTCATGGTTACTTTTGAACTAATTGCAATGCATTTTGTACCTCCTCGGATTGTAAAGAATAACAATTCACTGGATTTCATCATAGAAGGCTATGAGAATATTAAGGAGGCTATTTTCTATACAGGGCCAACCTTTCCTGATAGATATCAACCAAGTTTAGGCTTGAGTGATCAGACTCAACCTATTGGTAAATGGAGAGTGGGACCAAAATTTATATTTTGATATTTGTATAATAGCCTGCAACCTCATGTACAAGTACTCTTTTCACGGTATTCACACTAATGGGACCCTATCCATCGTTTTTATGAATTGGGGATGAGGACTAGTGTACCCCATTTGGAGTTGTAAACATTTTACATTTCATTAATAAGTTTTTATACCATTTGGTGTAATCTATATGGTGAATTATACTATTTAATACATATGAATTATGTATTTGTTGCATTCAATTATTTCCGGTATATTGATGTTCTATTATAATTGTTTTTTCTTTTTGAATAAAAATTTCATTATATATGAAATTTGTAAGTTTGAAACGATAATATACATTTCCTAGCATGTGGGTTATTATGAAGATGCTTCTATACTTTCTTCAAAATATCTGAAAAACCTCTTATTATAGCCTTCTAGAATCATCAAAACATGCCCCATGAGGATCTGCACTTACATGAAACATAGTATAACTTTCCAGAAACAAAAATCTTACAACAGTAATATTTTCTAAAAAGGAGGAGTTGTAACATGAATTTGCTAAAACAAAGTAGTTGTAGAAAGATAATTTTAAAAACTTCTATAATAGATTTAATAGTCTGAGGAATATATTTAAGTTACATATTTCATTAAAAACCCCAATGATATTCAAGATTGCTCTAGAAGGTTTATTTCTTCACTATTCACCTCCTCTTATTGTGAATACTCAATAACACCTTGAGATTCATGTTTTTCAACAACTATTATTTCCTTGGGTTCATTGATATAGTTTGTGTCCAACTAAATAGAGTGTTAAAAATGTATCTCTATCTGTTTAGCATTAAATTATGTCACTTTGATCATTTAACAAAAGACTCCCACCAAACATAATTAACAACATCAAAGTACTCAACTATATAATTAACATAATTTCTTTACTTGTCTCTTTGGACAGAATAAGACCATGGTTGAGTAGACAAAACAACAGCCTACAATATCCCCATGTGCTATGGGCATTTTCTTCAACACACAATTTGTGGTGGGCATCCTCTTAAGGCTACTTGGACCAATTTTCCTATACTTAACCAATTTCCAGATTTTCACTAATTTTCCATATTTCTCCAGAATGATGTCATAATGCAACAAAGATTTCAACTTCATGCCACATCATCATCTATTCCATGCCATTCCATGTGGGAATCATCCTTAGTGTGGGCATCAACCTTAATGCAGGCATCACTTAGCCCCTTTACAACACTTAGCCATTTTTCCTTTGTCTTTAGTATGCAAAATAACATTTTTCTTCTATTTTGGCAGGTTGATATTTTCCTTATCTGATCACCATAAGAAAAAACAAGATCTTGGCTAGATAGTCATTTCAACAATGAACAAGACCATGTCATTTAATGAATTTTATCATCAAAGGACCACCCCCTTGCAGGCATTTCCAAATGGTCTCTCAAACTCTTTTTCTAACACTTAACCAGTTCTCCTCTAACCCTAGGTTACCAAGGTGATTTTATTTTTCCTTCCACTACTACATATGTCTCAAAAGTCCCATGAAATTTCGCCACGAAAAAGTTAAAATCATTGTTTTCATGGAAAAACAGTTTAATTTTTTGGAAAATTTTGAAAATGCTCCCGACGTTCGTCGCTCTAGCAATCTTTTGTATTTTTTGTCGCTATAGCAACAAAAGGCCAAAAACATCGCTAGAGCGACGAAATTTCGATGTTCTAAGGCTAAAGCAACTAATATTGATTGTTCTCTACATGCTCCATGTTCTAAGGCTTGGAAAGAATGATGGAGGGGAAAATGCATAATGAAATATTAGATTAGAACACTCACTTAACTTATGATGACGATGGCCACTTGGGGAAAAAGAAAAAGAGACAAATGTGGACCTAGGGATTACATCCGTCTTGAAAAGGGTAAATGGATCATCACTACTAAAACCACCACAACTCTCACTTGACTATATTTTTGAGACATATTCTCCCACAACTGGAAAAAGATGATCAATTTATTCTTACAATAACTGGAAAAAGCATTGCATAATCTATAATTTAAGATAGTTCACCCATGTAGAAAACATTTGGATCTTTAGTCCCATCCTCATGAACCCCACCTTATCATATTCTATTGCAATCAATCCTACCCACTCTAACTTTTGAATCTCTTCCCTTAGTGGAGTAGATTCTTTCACCATGGGGGCTACCTCCATTGTTACTCAATCTAATTATTCATTCTCACCTCAATTCCCACTACATGATTTTTCCATGACCACTATTTTTGCTCAAATTAGTATTAGCGTGTCTAATATATGTGTTGTCAGGTGTATGTGTCTACCCTTTGGGAAGCATATGGATTTATAGACATGAATTGATATGTGATACACATGTTCTATAATTATGTGATATGCTTATTATATATGACGATCTATGATAACATGTTTTTTAATGTTTTGCTTCGATTTTTTATTTGAGTGATATGCAAGTATTCTATAATAATGTGATATGCTTACTTTATCTATGATCTATGGTACCATTTTTATCAATGTTTTAATTTGTCATTTTTTATTTGAGTGATATGCATATATTTTATAATGATGTGATAGTCTTCTTATATATGTAGTTACTTTGCATAGTTATCTATGCTCAATGAGTAATTAATGTTTTACATAAATGATGTATTTTTGTTCCATAACAATTTTTGTAAAGAACTATGTTTATTTTGA